>JAOTRH010171379.1:0-12396 GCA_034768845.1 Heliamphora exappendiculata | reverse complement strand
GTTATCCCAACTCACCAACTTGATATTTTGTGGATGCATATTTAATCATGCTTTAACATGGCTCATATTCCTCATAAAACGCTCTAATTTCATTTATTTCTCCAAATCAACATAAAACTAAATCAAATGCTCCAATTGAGATTAGAATATAAAAATCGCCTAACTCCCACCAAATCCAATTCAATTACTGTAACTTAACTAAGCTTCACCCAAACACGATTTGAATTTCCTATTAGTAAATTCTCAAGTCTTAAGTTTTTAACCATAGACTTATCCGTAATCTGCATTTTCATTCCAGAAACCACTTTCATCAATTCATGAGTTTAATCTATGTTTTCATCTCGGGTCCTCACAAAAACTAGGGTTCCGAGAACTTAACCACCGATCCAACACAACACCAAGTTCCAGGATTTTAATTTACCAATTTAGATGTCTCAACTTCACAATATAACTCAATCCCAATAGAAATCAAACCCAATAGGTTCGGAAATTTATATAAATTCTTCGTTCATCAATCAAACGCTTAGGGTTTTCTAAAATCACAAATAATTCAACACAAACCATTGCAATTCACTATAATCAGTCTGAATCCTACATCTTAAAGCCACAAGCCTGGAGATTTTGCCCTATCTTCAAAAACCCTAGGTTTGGCTAGCTTCAAAACACGTTTCAAAATCGGCTTCAAGAAGGTCCAACACAAAGCCTGTGCTGTGCAGAGCTAGGTTCCAATTTGGTTGATTCAATCTTGAATAGATGCCATCCAATTTCTGAAAAGAAAGAAAGTTTGGAAAGCTTCGGTGCTCTCAGCCGAAAAAGAAAATAGCAAAGAAAGAGGAACAGAAGTGGAAGTGCGGCACTGACCTTCAAAAACCTTGTCGCCGTCTTAAACCAGTGATACCGGCGCCGTTCACCGCCGTTGTCATCCTTGGCTTTGCAATTTTCTTTTCTTCTTCTCAAACACTCTAGGTAGACTCCTCTATGAGGAACCAAAAAGGGTAGAAAATGCACGGGAGAGAGAGAAAAGATGATAAAGACAAGCAACGGGGTGGTGGTCGGTGGCGCCAACGGTAGCAAGAGCGGCGGGGCATGGCGATGGCGGATGCTCTCTCACTCTCTCTCTCTCTCTCTCTGATGGCTGTCGAAGAAAGGAACGAGATGTAAAAGAAGAATAAGAACAGAGGGTGTGCGCGCCTATTCTCCTGTCTCTCGATTCTTCTCTCTCTTGATGAAGCCTCCAGAATAATGTCTCAACTTCAGTTGAGAAAAAAAAAACATCCCCCTCTCTTTATTTATTTATTTTTCTAACTTTCTAGATTTTTCCCCTACACTCACAACATATTATCATATTTTATCATTAAATTTTACAAAACCTTAATTAACCAATTAACTTTATTCCAACTGCGCCCGACACACATTATCAATCATCAAAAATCACCTTCACGAATTCAATTATTATTAAATTAATTAGCTGAAAATAAAAAACGCACCTGATCGCTACAGTCGATGTTCACAAGCAATGAAGAAGCAAGGCTGCAACAAGCCAACTAGCCAAGGAAGAAGGAACAGTCGCTGCAGCCGAACAAACACGGCACAAGAACTGAAAAGTTATCTGATACTAAAAAGTTCATGGAAGGGAGCATTGAGAGTGAAAAGTTCCAAAATTTTTAATTTGAAAAAATCAAAAAATTAGAATTTTTAAGTTGAAATTTGAAGAAACTAGATTTCTCGAGAATCAAACGATTTTGTTGAACCGGGACTCGTTCAAACGCGAATTTGACCGGTATTCACTAAAAACAACGATTTTCACATTTAACTGGTTCAATGGGTTAATCCAGACCGTTTACCAGACTGGCTACCGAACCGGCTAATCCGGTCCAATTTTCAAAACAGGTATACGTAATAAAGGCTCTACATGTATATAGATGATGGAGACGAATTTTACGTGATTGATTTGTAATTAATTTTTATGTATGTAAAATTGTTGATGTTATTAAAGATATATTCTAATACAACATTTATGTATGTAAAATTGTTGATATTATATATTTAATTTTCTACTGATTAAGATGTTGGCTCTTCATAACAAAATCACTTTATCTACTATGACAGTCTCTGCGTAATGCAAAATTAGTATTAAAGGTTAATAGAAAAATTTGAAGGGATGATGGGTCACAATTCACTTCACTTATTTTTATATGCTGGGGATAATTTAAAATGCAAATTTTTGTTAAACATACAATTTAAGTATTAAGGCACTCGCAAATAATGCAGTAACATTTAAAATAATGCACTAGCATGCAAGTTGTTATGTATTCATTTTTCTATTTGACTGTGAAGTTAATTCTTCGCAACAAAATTACCTTATATACTATGACAATTGTGATATGCGAAACTGGTCCTAATATTAATGGATTTAAAGCAATTTCATAAATTTGATATATAGGAAAAGTAAATAAAATACTTTTTAATATCATAGCATCGTTAATAGAAAATTTTTAGGAGTCAATCAATGGGTCTATTCAATCCATTTATCTGTGTTGGGGGTAATTTTAAATGCACACTATTTTTCTTTAAACATTCATTTTTAAGTATGAAGGCACTTGTACATAATGCCCAAACATTTATATATGCGGGTGTTCATTTAAAACCACTTATATCTTGGAGTTTCTAATTGCTCGCATCCTTCTACATATACCAATAAGTACAAATATTAGTGCATTATGTACAAGCATTTTAATGCATATAATGTGTTAGCAGAAAGAATATGTGAGCATTTAGCAACTTCCATGTCCCTCGGACAAATTTGTGTAAAAACATTGAATAGTATTATTGAATATGACAATACCTAAGGGTACTTGTTATAGATTCTTAATTGAATTTTTAGTACCTTTTATATTAGAAATTGTGTACTAGTTTTTATCATATGACTCCAAAACAATATTTAAAAATTTTAATTTTTAGATGCTAGATTATATGTTTTTTGTCTAACGTTTTCTAATAATTAACTTTTTTTTTTTCATAAAATCAGCTATAAAGAACATTCGGCTTATGTTTGGATAGTTTTTTTTATTAAAAAAAAAAAAAACTTTTCTAAAGTGATTTTTTCATCTTTTTAGATTTGTTTTTTCATGTTTTCATCTAGTTTTTTTTGTTTTTATAACTATTGTGACTAAAGTTGAAAAAAATTCAGTAAAGGCAGAAATTTTTTTGTATAAAGTTTATAAATGATTTTTTTTTTGTCTGATTTGAACTTTAAAATTTTAGTCAAATGTTTTTATGCGAAAAATCTAAAAAATATGTCCGTTTAAACCAATGTTAAGAAAAAACTCACTAAAGGCGAATTTCTCATATTTAAATACTTGTGCATAAGTATTTTAATGCATTGGTGAGTTTTTAAAAAAATGTGTACGAATTTCCAATATTTAAATAATTGTGCACTCGAATGGCAAAGAGCCATGTGGTTTGCTGCATATCTGTTGGAGCTGGAGATTTTTTATATCCAAAGAACATTAGGGTTTGTTGTGCTGTATAATCGTATTAGTTCTTTATATAATTTTATAATTTAAATTGTTCATATTATAAATATAGCTGAGTATATTATTCACACAGAAATTCAGATTTATTAAATGTAGTTAGCTAAATGATCTGATGGCTTTTGTTAAGATGCTTTATTCTAAAATATATATACTCCATTCATTTTCCAAAAATATTATGATCAGATCATATAGCTAACAGTATTTAATTAAATTTTATTTTTAAAAAAAAATATATAGTCAACATTATATACAATATGAACTATTCAGATCCTAAAATTAAAATATATATACTCCATTCATTTTCCAAAAATATTATGATCAGATCATATAGCTAACCGTATTTAATTAAATTTTATTTTTTTAAAACATTATATAGTCAACAATATATACAATATGAACGATTCAGATCCTAAAATTATATGAAGAATTAAAACCAATTTAAAGAAAATTAAATCAAAAACCCATTGAAGAAACTTTTCTCTCTCCTTCTCCTATAACGGCCAGAATATAGTGGTGATCATTCTGTGGTCCCGTGGGGAAAATGGAACACGTGACCTTAAGGCATTGTTTGGGATAAGTTATTATTTTTTTGAACTTTTTTCTTCTTTTTATAATTTTTGGTCTATAATTTTTATTTTTTTAATTCATAAATGTAAAAGCATAGGTGTTTCAACTAGAGTTGAAAAAATTCATAAAAAAAGCCTTAAAATGATTTTTTCATGTTACATGAACTTTTTTTTTACTTTAATTTTACGTAGAAAAGTAAATAAATAAACAACTACCCCCAAAGGAGCCAACAACTTTTCGTTTTGTATTATTTGGCGTTGTTTTAAAATGGGGCCTTTAACATATTATATATATACACCTAATATATTACACATATATACACTTTCTCCTCAATTCGCACAAGGAGAGAGAGAGAGAGAGAGAGAGCATGGGGCCTTAATATATTATATATATACACCTAATATATTACATATATATACACTTTCACCTCAATTCACACACAGAGAAAGAGAGAGAGAGGAAAGCATACCGGAGAAACATAGCAGTGCGTTGTTTGAGAAATCAAAGAGACGTACTCCTGGCACATGCTAGGAATACCTTTCATCAGCTTTAAACATTTGTTGACTCCAGGCTTCAATTGGAAAACGCTCATTAGCGCCGTTCCAATGCCCAAAGAAGTTCATGGATGGTGAATCAGGAAATTCGTGAAGTGCTAAATCTGGCACCAAACCACGGCCGTGGACAGCAGTTTGGTGTAGAAGTGAGAGCTGCTCAAGCCACCCTTGCTGCTGCAAAGCAATGCCGTCGGACCGCAACCAAAAATTTGGCCATGGCGACGATGGATGGCCAATTGGCTCAAGAAATGATTGAATCCGTGAAGGCAGCCCTTGCAAGGTCCAGGGCGTGCTGTGTCAAAAGGAAGGCCAACATTGTTTCCATCGCGGATGGTCTCAGAGGTAATGTTGCTGGTTATACACTTGTGTTCGACTCCGGTCGAAACGCATCCACAGTGAAGAAATGGAAGTGGTATGCGTGGAAGATGTTCAGATTTGAGACATTCCAAAACCTTAGATTCTTCTAATTGAAGGTATGTTTATTGTGTGTCCGGCTAGGAGTTTCTAGTACAATGCTACAGTTTTTAATTTAGTTTTGATGCACTGTTTGTTCTTTGAATTTTTTTTATATCAATTTCTAGTACGATGTTCCTTCACAGCAATAAGCAATAATAAGCCAATACAACAATAAGCCAGCAACCACAATCCACAACCAGCAATCAACCAGCAACATTCCACGATATGAGCAGTTGAGCACAACATAAAAACAACAAGCCAGCAACATTCCACAACCAGCAATCAGCCAACAACCACAACTTGGCAATCATGATTAAGCAAAATTAATTAAAGAGCTTAAGCAGCAAGTTCAATTTGCAGGATACTTTTGCGAGTTCAATTAATTAAGCAGCAAGGGACTGTGCTGTCAAGTTTCAATGTGGGACTAGAAACAAACAAGCTTCCAAGACAAAAACAGAATCCTGTTAAGAGGATGTTTTCTTGATCAAAAGCCCTTTGACACCATGACCCTTTGAATTGAAGATGGGCTCACAAGGCCCCTCTACTACACCTGTGTTAGGATTTTTTTTTCATTTTTTTTAAAGAAATAATTGTTTTTTAAAATTAAACCAGGATTTCAAAGGTTAGGATTCAAAGAATTAAACCACCATTCCAACAACAATCCATATCTTCATGAATTTCACATTCAACTTTTTTTTTTCAATCATGTTTCATTATACCATGATTCAAACATAATCATATTCAATTCATGTACTAAACTCACAATGTAAGATAAATCTCAATTTCCACGTAATCAATTCATGAACTTATTCTATACCAAGAAACCATAAGCTACTTTGTGTTGTTGATAAGTCGTGCAGTTTTTACAAGTGAACTAAAAGTTTTAACCTCCAATCAATCATACAACAAACTCATGAACTTACCCCAAATTTCCTAATTTACAAGTTGCAAACTTCCATAACCATTAAGGGTTTCCATGTATATATATTCTCCCAAGTTTTTCAATGTAAACTATAAATTTAATCCAACAACCTTGAACCAACAAATTACATAGTATAATATTACCATCAAAAGCTCCAAATTTCTCCATAATAATCAAATATCATAATATTCACTCATAATTCAACTCCAGAATCAAATTAAGCTTAAACCCACCATTTTAACTTCCTCATTGTATAACCTATACCTTATAACAACCCAATTAATATTTATATATACACAAATCCCTCATGTTATGGACTTGAATCACAAATTTTATCCTCAATTCGCCAGCTAACAAGTTACAAGGCTTATGAAACTTGCATTCCATTCACATGTACACAAAACCAAACTCACTAAAATCTAGGGATTAAATTCAGCTAGTACTAATATTCGTCATATTTTGACATAACTATGAATTTAACTCTAAATCCACAAACTCTGAAATTTTAAAGCTCCAACAACTTATTAGTGCCCAAATTCATTATCCAACTCCAAAACCACAAGTACCTCCCGATTTCTATACTCAAACCTTTGGATTAACTTTCCATTTCATTAATTTTCTATAAAACCAACATAGCATAACCGCCCAAACTCCTTAGTTCATCTACCCATATAATATATATATATACAACCTCAAAAATTTCCTACTCTCCAACTTCATCCAATTGCCATATGTTTCAAATATTTAAACAATCCCAACTTCGGTTTACATGCAAATTTTCCAAGCCTCCTAGTCCATGTATAGTATTAACTCAAGAGCCATAAATTAATAAGTGATATTGCTCAAGTGACCCATTTATTTATTCGAATTTCATGGAATCCAAACACTTCAACAACACCATCTTAAGCATCTATGCACAATTTCTCTTCCCAATCTCCCAATTAACATATAAATTCAACTAAGACCCCACTATTTACCAAATTCGTAGTTACTATACTTCGTCGAAGCTCAAATTTTATCATTCATCCCGCTTATTATGAAAGCAAGTCAAAAATACCAAGAACTCCTTTGGGTTTAACTCAATTCTTCAAACTTTCAATTTATATCACCAAATCAACCATTAATCCTTACTAGTTTCAAGTTACAATATTCCAGCAACTCCTTAATTTCTTCAATTTCACCCTATCATCAAGTTCTCATCAACCCAAACTAATAGAATTAGGATTTTCACATATAAAGTTTCAGAATATCCAAATTAAATTACTAGTTTTGCTCATAGCCAGAAATTAGTAAGTTACATGATGCCAACAAACTGTTAGATGTTCCCATTTCATCTCTCTACTCAATTAACTAGAAATCCTACTCAATTAATCACGTATTTATCTCGGGTTTGGATCAAGCTCCCAAAATCTTAGGTTTTCAAAGGGTTTTAACTAAAATCCATACATATCAACACAAACTATCAATTTTTAGTCAAGATCCTACCTCATGAAGCCAAACACGCCATAAACTGCCGAAAGCCCCAAATTTGGAAACCCTAGCCTCGGCCATCTTTGAATCTGACTTCTTGATGCTTCAAACGTAGTGCTCTTGTTATGTATATCTTGATTCTTCCTTGGTAGCGTCCAATTCGACACTTAAACCCATCAATTTCAGAATATTCCTTTGCTACAAAGCTTCGAAATTGCCAACAATGGCAGAATCGAAACGAGGAAGAAGAAGCAGCGCACGTTGGGGTTGGGCCAGGGGTGTGGTCCCCGGCGGCGAAGGGTGGGAAAGGCGGCACCGGCGGTCGCGGAGGTGGGGCGAGGGAGGCGCGGTGGTGGCGGTGCGTCGCGCGTTGCGCGCTGCGCGCCTCGCTCACTCTCTGGTGGCTCTCCCTCTCCCTCTGAGTTTTCCCGAAGCTTCTCAGCTTCGGCTGAGGCATTTTCATTTCATTCAACTTTTTTTTTTTTTTGGGTAGAATTCTATAGAACTCACTCTTAAACTTAATTTGATTTCTCTATTTTATCATTTTTATACCATTAACTTTTTCATTTATCCTCAATTTAATTTTATTTAATTCTAATTTATATTCTTAAATTTTTTGACCCCACAAAAAAAATTACAAATTATCTCTAAAAATTTTAATTACGTTAAAATAATTAATTAATTAAATAAAAACGTACTAAGTCATTACATTAGTAAAAAAATCAATGTTGCTAATCAGGACCTAATAAAAGCTTAGTATTGACAGGTGGATCAACTTATGGTGCAGGTGAAGTTTGTTATAGTGCTAACCACAATTGACTCAAATGTGTAAATCTTTATCTCCTCAACTTGTTTTTTTGTTTTTTTTATAAGCCTTAGTGGGCCGGTGTGGGGCGGGTGGGTTAGGAAAATTATTGCACAGACCTATTTGTATTGGTTGGCTTGGATGGGACCGAACCAGATAAATGGGGCTTAACTTGATTTGGTGTTGAATAGTGGTATATTATGCATAGTAAATTATAATTATAAAGGGTTTGAGATTAAAAAAAATTAGGTGTGTAGTTAGTTTTCAAAAAGTTATTGTATATGAGAGACCCATCTAAAACTCTTGTTTTTCATAACCACCTTCAAAAATTTAGAATATTGAAGAATCTTTTGAAAGATTATAGATTATTGAAGAGTTATTTAAAAGATTTTAGAACATTGAAGAATCTAAAATGTTCCGGAGGAATTCGAAATGCTCTAAAATATCCTAAAAGGTTCAATATGGATTTAGAGGGTTGTGGAAGACTCTTTCATGTCCTAGAGCATTAGAGAATATTTTAGAACATATAAGAATATTAGGGAAACCTATATATTTTTAGGAAAATTCTAGACAGTGGATCTCAGCCCTTGGATTAAGTCCATCCTAGTCATCCACTGAGGAGGGAGATGCCTATAAAAGGGGAAGAATGTCTCATTTGTGGTGTGAGCACGAAGAATTAGGGTTCCCGAGGTGTGTGCAACTTGTGAAATGCAAAGTGAGTAGTTCTAGTGTATAAAAGAGTGCATTATAATGAGGTGTGATTGAAAAGGTGTGTGCAACTTGTGAAATGCAAAGTGAGTAGTTCTAGTGTATAAAAGACTGCATTATAATGAGGTGTGATTGAAAATGTGTCATAGAGTGAATTCTTAAGTACACCATCCTAGAGTACATGTGTTTCTACTCAATAAAATGCATTTTATGTTGTGTTCTAACTTAATACAGTCTTCGTTCTAGCACTTTGAATCAAGTCTCCAAATTCGGTAAAATTAGCTTCAACTTCTATTATCTTAGAACCAAGCTTTGATCATTTTGAACGTGAATTTCTCCACTTCTTCTCAACCACCTTCACATTTTATTGTGCGTTTTTTACGTATAATTTCGCTAAAGAGTAACATTGCTTTTATGTCGCGAGATTATCAATTATGTATGGCATTCAAAGCATCTTTCGCAGTAGAGGCTTCGTTTCTTATAGACTGGTGATAATTTTTCACAGTGGCGAGTTCACTTTTTGCCGCTTTTAAAGCTTCTTCTACAGCGACAATCTCTTTGTCAGTCATGCCACGACAATTCAAAGCCTTTATGTGCATTTTCTCGACTTCTTTGAACACCTGCAACAATTCAATTGACACCTCCAAGTAATCTCAGCTATTTTTCCCACGCCAATTGGCTTCACTTTTGATCATATCCCTTTTTTTCATCGCCAATGTGAGAACTGAAAAACAATGTTATAACGCCCTCTTTCCTAAGCCATGTTTCTCTATCACTTCTCTCTCATCTCTCTTTCTCTTTGCCAACTAATGGGGTTTGTGAGCAGTGAGGACATTTGCATCGAGTTGACAAAAAATAATATTATATTATTGATAAACTTGCATTGGGGTGGAATTAAATTTGGTCTAAAAAAATTAATCTTAGCCATTCATAGCCTTGGACAATCGCTGCACCAAAGTCGTTTGATTAAGTGACGTTTTTCGTTTGTTTGTTCTAGTGTGACTAGTCATATTTTGATGCAAGTCTCAGGCAGGGGTGGGCAAATAACTCGTCAATTTGCTCCAACTCGCTAATTTAAGATTGAGTTGAGTGAAAAAATAAAAAAGATAAGTTGTTGTGGGTTTATATTTCTTCAACCCATCATCAACTCAACTCGTTGAAAATATATATTAGTTATCGCATTTCTACATTTTCTTCCCATATGAAAATCAAAAATTAAAATTGTTATTTTTTCCATCCAAAAATTAAAATTAAAAATTGTTGTTTTTGTTATCTTTGATAGAAATTTGGTTTCAATTATTTTTTAATTAAAAAACTATTTTATTTATAAAAAGAAACCATCGATTGAAGAAGTTATGGAAACTTTCTAATTTATTGTGTATGATTTTTCTTTTTGGAATGTGAATGTTAAATTGTGTTGGAGTGCAAAAAGATATTTGGGATAATTGTGAAATAACAAGAGAAAAGAGGAAGGGAGGAAAGTAAGTGGAAGAAAAATGTTTTTATTGATTTGTTGCTTACATAACGAGAGAGTGAGTACATGGTCTATTTATAGACCAACTCATACGAATTTAGGTACTTCTAGAATCCTATAAAGTACATTTATGACTTTGATTATGTTTAGATAGATATTGTCTATAGAATTAATATCTTTTTAGTTTTTACACACTTCTTACATGGTAATCTAATCTTCTGCGCACTTCTTATAAATATTTTTACTCTAGATATTTATTTATACTTTCTACATAATTCTAGAAGATTACATATTATTTTTCCAACACCCCTTCTTAATTTGTAATCTTCGTGCTTTCATGAAATTGCAAAAAATTTTATGTTGCCACTGCTTTGGTCATTCTGTCTGCCTGCTGCTCCTTAGTATTGACGAACTCAAACTGGATTTCACCTTTTCTTACCAAATCTCTAATAAAGTAATGTCGAAGCACAATGTGCTTTGTCTTACTACGAAAAACTGAATTTTTGCTCATAGCTATGGAAGACATATCATCATAATAAATAGTAGTTGGACATTCTTCTTTGTGTTTCATATCAGATAGAATTTTTCTTAGCCAGATTACTTCACATGCTGCATCCGTAGCTACAATATATTCTGCTTTTGTTGATGACAAAGCAATTGTCCTTTGCTTTTTGAACTCTATAGGATATGATTTTTCATCCAAGGCAAAATACATAACATGATGTGTTCTTTCGATCATCTATTGAACCTACCCAATCACTATCAGCATAGCCAATAAATTTATTGTCATTTTCTTTTTCATACTTGATGTCGAGTTTCTTCGTCCCTTGAAGAAAATGAAGAATCCGTTTGGCTGTTACATAGTGTAGCATGCTTGGCTTGTGCATGAATCTATAAATAAGATTCACAGAGTATACAATATTTGGCCTGGTATGCGTTAAATAATATAGTGAACCCACTAGTCTCCGATAGGTTGTAGCATCAACCTTTTTTTGATCAATCATTTAGTTGTAGCTTCTCATTTAAAGATAGAGCACTTTTGATTGGCTTGTAATTAGTCATTCGAAATTTTTTAGTAAATCTTCAAGATATTTTTCCTAATATATAAATATTTTTCCCTTGGATTGCCTTACTTGAATGCCGAGAAATTATCTCATAATGCCGAGATCGGTCTTCTTGTACCCCATCATCATACTTTGGTCACAGTAGTAATTTTTTTCTTGTTAATAATGAAGCATTCACCATTATTGAAGTTCACCGCATAGCCTTTTTGTAGTAATTGGCCCACACTCAATAGATTTTGAGCTAGCCCCGGAATATAGAGAACATCTAAAATTAATTTTTTGTCACCTCCCTTTGTATGGATGGCAATTATTCCCTTTTCTTCAACATTTTACAGCTTTCCATCACCCAACTTTACTTGCGAAGAGACTTTATCATCAATTTGCATGAACATCATTCGATCGCCTGTCATATGATTACTGGATCCACTGTCCAAATACCTAATATTCTCCGATTCTTGTTGGACATTCATGCAAGTGAATAATTGTTCTATTTTATTTTCTTCTGATCGGTACATAAAAGTTGTGTTGACCTAACCACTTAAGGAATCCTGCCCTAGACCTTTTGTGTCAACACCAATGGCATTTGTGTCGACAAATCCCACCCCAAAACCTCAACAAAAGTCCAATAAGCCAAATTTAACAAGTTCAATTGCAAAAATGAAACTATACCAAAATTTTGGGGTTTCTTGATTCACTTTCTATTTTTTCACTTTCTGGTTTCACGTATAATGCTAAAGGTCTTCTGTTTGAACTTCATAATATAATTTTCTGTGTTACTTTTACTCTATTCAAGATAAATTTTAACTAAGGTATGTTTTCAGAGAGAGAGGGGTCGGGGTG
>JAOTRH010171358.1:0-12396 GCA_034768845.1 Heliamphora exappendiculata | reverse complement strand
TCCCCTATCACACCTACTAATGGTTTGGATAACTCTGTTGGTTATATTTTACCTTTCAGACAAAACCGTGGCAAGCCGCCACATCTTTACTCTTAGGATTCTAAGAAAAGAAGATCAAGGTACCCAATTGCCAACTATGTGTCAACTCAAAGATTATCAGAACCGCTCAAGGGTTTTGTGCAAAAGCTGTCTGAACACGACGTTCCCAACAAAGTAAAAGAAGCCTTGTTAGATCCCAAGTGGTCTCAAGCAATAAAAACAAAAATAGAGGCTCTGGAAAATAGTAAAACATGGACTCTTGTTTCATTACCGAAAGGAAAGAAGACCGTGGGGTGCAAATGGGTTTTCTCCATTAAACACAAGGCAGATGAATCCATTGAACGGTACAAGGCAAGGCTGGTGGCAAAGGGATACACACAAACATATGTCATAGACTACCAAGAAACCTTCACACCTGTGAACAAGCTGAACACAGTTAGAGTCTTATTATTCCTGGCAGCAAATTTGGACTGGCCGTTGCATCAGTTTGACGTAAAGAATGCATTACTTCATGGCGATCTGAAGGAAGAAGTCTACATGGATATCCCACCAAGATACACGACATCTTCAAAAACTAGAGTGGTGTGTAAACTACAAAAGGGCATTGTACGAACTAAAACAATCACCCCGCTCATGGTTTGGTCGGTTTAGCTTGGCTATGAGAAAGTATGGCTTTAACCAAAGAAACTTAGATCATACACTATTCTTGAAGCACCGAATGGGGGAGGTAATGGCTGTAATCATATATGTAGATGACAAGATTATTACAGGAGACAACAAAGAAGAGATCTCTAGACTTCAAGAGCAGCTGGAAACTAAATTTGAAATGAAGAACCTCGGAGGACTCAAATATTATTTGAGAATTGAGGTAGCTAGATCAAAACAGGATATATTTCTTTCTCAAAGAAAATATGTGTTAGGTTTGTTATCTGAGGTGGAATTGCTAGATTGCAAGCCAGCTGATACTTCAATTGTTCAGAATCATAAACTTGGAGAATGGTTAGATCATGTGCCAACAAATAAAGAGAGATATCAAAGATTAGTGGGTAAGCTAATCTATTTGTCTCACACTCGCCCAGATATAGCTTATGCTGTAAGTGTAGTAAGCTAATTTATGCATTGTCCCAGTGAAGATCATATGTATGCAGTAAATCAAATTCCTCGCTACCTAAAGTCCTCTCCTGGAAATGGGCTTATGTTCTCAAAAAACAATCATCTTGACAATAAAGATTATACGGATGCAGCTTGGGCAGGGAATATCTCTGACAGGAAATCCACATCAGGCTACTTCACTTTTGCAGGAGGAAATATTGTCACGTGGAGAAGTAAGAAGCAAAAGGTGGTGGCATTATCCAGTGCTGAAGCTGAATTCAGAGGAATGGCTAAGGGACTTTGTGAGCTTCTTTGGCTTAAAAGATTGCTAACCGAGATTGGTCTGGCTCTTAGTTCCGAAATGAACTTATTTTGTGATAACAAAGCAACCATTGATATTGCTCATAATCTAGTTCAACATGATTGTATTAAACATGTTGAAGTGGATAGACACTTCATCAAACAGAATCTCGTAACAAAGATAATTCGATTTTTGCTTGTTAGATCTGAGGACCAACTAGCAGACATTCTTACAAAGATTGTTTCCAGTAAAGCCTTCTACAGCTCACTTGACAAGTTGCGCATGAGAGATATATATGCATCAACTTGAGGGAGAGTGTTGGCGTAGCTGTAAATTGTAGGGAGATTCCCCTCAATTATAGGTCAAATCATAATCACGGTCCTAATTTTGTATATAGCCTAATATAGCTCTACGTGTATTGTTATATAATCTCCTACCTTTGTAAAGAAAAGAAATATATACATACACTGTTTGACAGTGAGTTAGTGTGTTAATTTCTTGTACTCATCCGCTCATTGAAGGAGCATTTTATTTGTACACTTTCATTTCATTATGTTGTACTTGAGAAGAGAATTTCTCAAGAGAAGTGAATTCGCCTATAAAGATTGGGATACTTGATAAGGGAATATTCTCAAGAGAGGCTACTCCGCCTAGACTAAGGAGGGAGGTTGCTTTGCCTATTGAAGAAGTAATAGTGAAAATCCTCATAGCGGTTGGCTTGAGACAAGAACGTAGGCCGTTGTGCTGAACCTTGTAAAAATCTTGGTGTTGTATCTTTAACCCTTTATTTTTTTTATTTTTTTTATTATTGTCATATTGTTGCTTATACTTGGATCATTTACTATACTTGTGTTTCAATTTTTTAAATAAGGAGTTTTGAATCATATGAATTAAAATCTATACTTGTGTTTTAATCTTCAAACAAGAAATTTTGAATCTGGCTTGTAAGTGAATTAAAATATATACTTGAGTTTTAATATTTAAACAAGAAAATTTTTAA
Source organism: Heliamphora exappendiculata (assembly GCA_034768845.1). Taxonomy (NCBI): domain Eukaryota; kingdom Viridiplantae; phylum Streptophyta; class Magnoliopsida; order Ericales; family Sarraceniaceae; genus Heliamphora; species Heliamphora exappendiculata. The sequence goes on along the minus strand of JAOTRH010171358.1, from coordinate 9,964 downwards.
ATATTCAATTCATCCCCTCTTGGGATTGCACATAAACTATCAATTGGTATCAGAGCAAATCACATTATTCTTAACAAGTTTTGTGAAAAAAATCTGTGGCAGGCATCTGCGTATCCCCGTTTGGAGAGGGTCAATCCTCTACAAGGCCTCCAATCTTTTGTGGTGTTATCTACACTTTTTAGAAGTAAAGAATGAGGATTTTTATTCAAATCATGAATTAGAGGACTTAGAGAGTAATCGTCTAACGTAATTTCACTCATACTAAAACTGTAGAACGTAAAGAAGTTTCTTAACTAGAAGAAATAAATGAAAATGATATGAAACTACTTCAAAAAAAACTCTAGTGCTATGAATGTCTAATATTGTACTTTAGATGCTAATGAATATAATCACATAATGACATGTAAAAGTGCTAAAAAAATATGTGAGAAGTTAGAAATCACTTATGAAAGCACTCAAGATGTTAAAAATTTTAGAATTGATAGACTAACTAGTGAATATGAAGGCTTTAAGATGAATGATGATGAAACTCTCTCTAGCATGTACACTCGATTTACTCACATTAGCAACTCTCTTAATGCACTTGGAAATACTTATCAAACTTATGAGCTTTTAAGAAAAGTACTCAAAGTCTTATCACCTATTTGGGTAGCTAAGGCTACAGCTATCTCCGAGGCAAGGAATCTAAGAGTGATGACCTTGGATGAGCTAATTAGATTCCTGCTGACATACGAGCTTAAGATAAATGAAAGAGTCAACGGGTAAAACAAAGTCAAGAAGTTCATAGCTCTTAAAGCTTCAAAAAGTGTTCCAGTGATGAAGAGAATGAGGAGATCAATGATGATGACATGGCTTTTATCACAAGAATATTTGAAATTTTTTTTAAAAGAGACAAATAGCTTTCAAAAAGATTTCAAGGCACAAAATTTGACAAAGGAGATTCAAACAAACGGGATTTCAATATAGAACCACTCACCTACTATAACTGCAATAAAACTGGACACATCAGGCCAAAATGTCTTTTACTCAAAGAGGACTTCAAGAAGAAAAAGAAGGCCATGAAAACAACCACATGAGATGACTCAGATTCAAACGAGTCAAGCAATAGCTCAAGTGACGATGAAATGGCCAACTTCTATTTGATGGTAAGGATAGACGAAGAAGTAAATTCTCATTCAAACTCATGCAATAATTCTAACTCTTCTTACTCCATGCCATCATATGCCATCATATGATGAACTTAAAAATGAGTTGTTTAATTTACATAAAAGTCTTTTGAAATTAAAAAAGAAAACTATAAAATTAAAAAATAAAAATAAAAACTTTTCTAAATAAATTGAGGAATTAAGAACTTTAAATAAAATAATAAAAAATGAAAAAGAAAACATGTCTAAAGAGCATAGTTTGCAAATTGAGTCTTTGAAAAAAGAAAAACTCATTTTAAAAGTTAAATTTGATAAATTAACAAAAATTTCTGAAAATGAGATCTCTAAACTGAAAAAAAAATGATTTTTTTAAAAAAGAACTCAAGAACTTAAAAGGTAAAAAGATTAAAAATGATAATTCTTGTGAACTAAAAAGAAAAGTAGAAGATTATTCAAAAATCATCTACAAATTTACAAATACAAAAGAGAGCTTTAAAAAAATTTTAGGAATACAAAGAAAATCATTAAATAAAGAAGGATTTGGTTACAATGGAGAAGTAAAAATCAAATCTAAAACTTATTTTGTAAAAGAATCAAAAAACTTTTCAAACTCATATTTAAGAAATATTTATGAAGATGTAATTTGTTTTCAATGCAAGAGAAAGGGACCCATTAAATTTGATTGTCCACTAAAAAGAAATAATGGTGTCTCAAAAATTGTCTGTAGAGTTAAAAACACTAATCCTATAGGACCCAAAAAGATTTGGGTACCAAAAATGTCACCTAAATTGCTTTGTATGTGTGCTTGAGATCCTCTTTATCAAAAGATAAATAGTAATTGGATAGTAGATACTCAAGACATATGAATGGTGAGAAATCTAAATTCTCAAACTTAACACCTACGGATGGAGGTTATGCAACTTTTGGAGACAACGAAAAAGGTAAAATTATTGGTATAGGTAAGGTCAATAAGGAATCCTCCATATCTATTGATAATGTACTTCTTGTTGATGGTCTTAAACATAATCTTCTTAGTATAAGTCAACTGTGTGATAAATACTAGTGTACAATTTTTGCATGACACTTGTGTTGTTGAAAACAAAAAAAATTAGAAAGTTTTATTTGTTGCAAAATGATTTGAATATATTTACACTATTAATTTTGAAAATTTAATTTATCAAAATGTTAAATATTTTTCTATTGTAAATGAAGCTAGTTAGTTATGGCATAAGAAGCCAAGTCATGCTAGTATAGATCTCTTATCCAAACTTGTCAAGAAATATTTGGCTAAGGGCTTACCTAAAACTAAATTTATCAAAGACAAAGTTTGTGATGCTAACAAATTTGGTAAGCAAGCTAAAAACAAGTTTAAAAAATAAATAAGAAATTTCTACAAATAGGCCACTACAACTACTTTATCTCGATCTATTTGGTCCTATGATACCTCAAAGTTTTGGAGAAAAAGTATACAGTTTTGTTATAGTTGATGATTTTTCAAGACATACGTGGTTGTTAGTTCTTGAATTAAAAGATGAAGTATGTTATGTATTTGCCAAATTTTGTAGAAAAATTCAAAATGAAAAGGGTTATTCTATTCTACATATTTGTAGTGATAGAGGAGGGAAATTTAAAAGTCAAGATGCTGAAATTTTTTGTGATCAAAATAGAATTTCTTATAATTTTTCAGCACTTCGAACTTCTCAATAAAATGAAGTTGTTGAGAGAAAAAATAGATCTTTACAAGAAATAGCACGAACTATGATATTAGTCGAATCCATTCATATACCTTTTGAAGAGGTTAATCCTTTTGCTTTCAAGATTCTAAATGATGATGATCTATATATTAACAAAGGAATAAAAGAAATGCAATCAAGGAGGACAAAGGCAAAAGCATCGAGGTTTATAAGCCTCAAAATCAAAATAAGCATAAAAACTACTAAAGGAATGGAAGTCAGTAAAGGACCACCCTAAGAATCAAATCATAGATGAACCTTTACGATGGGTAACTACTCGATTGCCTTTGAAAAATATTTGTTATAATCTTGCTTTTCTCTTACAAAAGAAATTTAAAAATATAAACGATACACTAGAAGATGAATATGAGATTATAGCTATACAAGAAGAATTAAACCAATTCGAAAGAAATAAAGTTTGGAGTTTAGTTCATAGGCCTAAAGATCATACAATAATTGGAACTAAATTGGTATATAAAAATAAAAAGGATAAAAACGGCATTGTTGTCCGTAACAAGACTATGCTAGTTACACAAGGCTATAATCAAGAAGAATGAATTGACTTTGATGAAACATATACACTTGTAGCTAGGATGGAAGCCATTCGTATGTTACTTGCATATGCATCATTTAAGAACTTTAAACTTATTTAAATGGATGTAAAAAGTTTGTTTCTGAATGATTTTATAAATGAAGAAGTATATGTTGAACAACCACTTGGTTTTGAAGATTATCACTATTCAAATCATGTATTTAAACTAACAAAAGCTCTGTATGATTTAAAATAAGTTCCTAGAGCTTGGTATAAAAGATTCAGTAATTTTTTGTTGAAAAATAGATTTACAAGAGGAAAGATTGATACAACATTATTTATCAAAATAAATAATGAAGATATGCTTATCGTACAAATATACATGGATGATATTATCTTTGTTGCTACTAATAAAAAATTATGCAAGAAATTTTTTTTATGTATGCAAAAAGAGTTCGAGATGAGTGTAATGGGTGACCTCACATTCTTTCTCGGGCTTTAAATCAAACAAGTGAAGAATGAAACATTCATCAACCAATCAAAATATGTAGGAGAATTGCTCAAACGCTTCAACATGGAAGACGGCAAGGTTTTGGGAACTCCAACGAGTCCCTCAACCAAACTCGACAAAGACGAGCAAGGTGAAGTGGTAGACACTAAGCTCTACCAAGGTATGATTGGTAGCCTACTATATTTAACTGCAAGTAGACCTGATATAATGTTTAGTATTTGTATGTGTGCACGATATCAAGTATGTCCTAAAGAATCACACTTAACTGCAGTAAAAAGAATCCTTAAATATTTAATTGGCACCATAGATATAGGTTTATGGTATCCTAAATTCACTTCTTTTGAAATGATTAGTTATTCATATGCGAATTTTGTCGGTTGCACAATTGATTGCAAAAGCACTGGTAGAACCTGTCGTTTCCTAAGAAATTCACTTGTTTCATGGTTCTTCAAGAAATAAAATTCTATAACCTTATCTACCGTTGAAGCCGAATATGTGGCTGCAGCTAGTTGTTATGCACAAATTCTATATATGAAACAACAACATCAAGATTTTAAATTGAATTATGATGTTGTGTCAATCAAGTGCGGTAATACAAGTGCAATAAAAATTTCTAAAAATTAATTTTATATTCACGGACAAAACACATTGAGATAAGACACCACTTTCTTTGTGATCATGTGCAAAAAGTTGATATATTTCTAGAATTTGTATGCATTAGTGAACAATGGGCTGATATTTTTACTAAACCACTTAATGAAGATCGATTTATCGTAATAAGAATAAAATTAGGCCTAATGCATGTTCGTGAGGTTGTATGAATTTAATTGAAAGTGTTTTTAAAATAAACATAGCCACTTTACTTCAGGCGACTGATTGGAACTCAGTATCGTGAAAAAGGGCAACATCTAGTCGACTGATCACAGATTCAGTCGACTCAACTTACTTCAGTCGACTAAATGACTCATCCAGTCGACTGAACTATCGAGACTTTAAAACCTTAGGGCGCCAAACAACATTTCAGGTTCTGTCCTTTCATTTCTCACTCTCGGCTTCTCTCTCTTAGGTCTCGAAATCACTTGTTTTTACCCTCAAAAGGTTCTATTTCATTCCAATTTTTTAGTAAAAGTATCAAATCACTACTATTTGACCGTAGTGGAGAGTACCTCTTTAAAAAATTTAGGGACTACTTGTCATCAAAAGGGATTATATCCTAGTTGATTGTACCAGACACTCTACAACAGAATGGTATAGCAAAAAGAAGAAACATAACTCTTACAGAGATGGCTATCTATGATGAGTTATTTAGGATTATTCAATTTGTTTTAGGGACTTGCATTAGAGATAGCGGCTTACATTCTAAACTTGGTACCTTCTACTCCCACAAATTTGTTGACTGGGCATGAGCCTAGTCTGAAATATATTCAGATTTGAGAGTATCTAGCATGTGCTGAAAGAGAACGCAGATAAGTTGAAATTAAGGATATAAGTCTGTTTCTTTGTCGAGTATCCCAAGAGAATAAAGAGAGGTCTATTTTATAATCCGAATGATCAGAAGGTCATTGTTAGCACCAATGACCAATTCTTATAAGAAGATTATTTTATGGACCACAGGCCTAGTAGTAAAATTGTTCTAGAAAAAATGAGAGAAAATACCAGTAGAACGAAAGAGCAATCATAACTCACTGATATTCCATTGCCTCGTCGAAGTAAGAGGATTATCAGAACATGTCCAAATCATGAATAGAGTACTACCATTAACATGCTAGACGAACATGTAAAAAATGGTGCAGAGGGTTCAGAATTTACACAGCGTATTATTGTTAGTACACAAACGCAGGTAGTTCCTCATCGTAGTAGAATGGTGGTTCATCAACCTGATCGGTATATATTCTTAGGAGAGTATTTTGACAAGATTCAACAGAACTGGATACCGAACCCTATAATTACAATGAAGCACTTCGAGACAAAGATGTAGATCTTTGACAAAAGACTATGAATTCAGAGATAAAATTTATGTATCTAATCAAGTCTCAGAACCTATAAAACCACTCGAATGAATAAAATTCATTGGATGCAAGTGGATCTATAATAGGACGAGAGGAGCAGACGGGAAGGTTAAAACCTTCAAAGCTAGGCTTGTTACAAAAGGGTTCACTCAGAAAGAATGGATCAATTATAAAATAATCTTTTCACCGGTAGCCATGCTTAAGTCAATCCGGATTCTCTTATCTATTACTGCTCATTTCGATTATGAAATTCGACAAATGGATGTCAAGACAGCTTTTCTTAAGAGAAGTCTTGACTAGTATATCTATATAGTACAACCAGACAGTTTCATAGCAAAGGACCAAGTGCAAATGCTGTGCAAGCTTAAGAGATCTATTTATGGACTTAAGCAGGCATTAAGGTCTTAGAATACTCGGTTTGATCAAGTCATAAAGTCTTATAATTTTGATCAGAGTCTAGGTGAGTTCTGTGTGTACAAGAAGCATGACGGAAGCGTGGTGGTATTTTTAGTACTTTATATAGATGATATCGTGCTAAACGATGTAAGGGTGTTATCTTTGGTAAAAGTATGGTTATCTGGGTAGTTCGATATGAAGGACCTGGGCAAAACTAGTCATATCATTGGGATCAAGTTTGTGCGAGATCAGAAACAAAAGTTGTTGGGCTTGTCATAAGCAAAGTATATATCTATGATATCCTTACTCGTTTTAGCATGTAAGATTTCAAGAAAGGATTTCTCTCTTTCAGGCATGAAATTACTCTATTCAAGGATCAGTGTCCTAAGACACCTAATGAGATAGAGAAGATAAAGGCGGTTCCCTATGCTTTGGCACTAGGAAGTCTAATGTTTGATATGCTTTGTACTAAACTCGACATTTATTTTGCCGTTATCATGGTTAGCAGATATCAGTCTAACTCAGGGAAGAAGTATTGAACTATGGTAAAAAATATAATCAAGTACCGAAAAGGACTAGAGATATATGTTGGTTTACCAAGCAGATAATCCAGTACCTTTAGAGTACACGGATTTGGATTTCTAGTCAGACAAAGATTCTAGTAAGTTTACCTCAGGATATGTGTTTGTCTTAGAAGGTGGAGCTATTAATTGGAGGAGTATTAAGCAGTCTTGTATTGCTGATTTTACCATGGAGGCCGAGTACGTGATAGCTTCTAAAGCAGCCAAGGAGGCCGTTTGGCTTAAGAACTTCCTGTTGGATCTAGATGTGGTTCCTTTAGTTCAGTCGGCTATTACACTTTATTGTGATAATAGCGAAACGGTTGCAAATTCAAAGAAACCAAGAGTTCACAAGAAAAGAAAGCAAATTGAGCATAAGAATCACCTGATATGAGAAATTATACAAAGGGGTGATGTAGCTATGACTAAGATTGCATCAGTGGATAACCTTACAGATCCTTTTGCAAAGAGCTTACCGACTAAGACTTTCGATAGTTATATAGAGGGCATGAAAGTCAGATGTCTGACAGTATGATTTTGAGTATAAGTAGGAGATTGTTAGGATTTTATACTGAAAATTATGAATTTTATTTTGATTTTAGTATTTAATTTTATTTTAATAAAATTAATCTTTTATTTTATGAGAATCTTAATGAGCAATGTATGCAATATCATTTCTGTATTGTTATGTTTTGAATTGGTGTCCTTTATTCTGTACAGTATTTAATCTGGTGTGTAGGGAACGGCTTATATACGGAAGATCAAATTATAGGTTCTTACAAAATATGAGTATTTGTTCGCAGTTTAGATGAAAATAGATAAACTATCGATACGACTGTAGTACAGAGTTTTAGAAAGCCTGTTTTGGTTATGAAAAATAGATAATAGTGTTGTCTATTGTTCCGACTGTCTGTCCTATTACACTTTGTATGTATTGAGCGGGACAATATTATGATAATTAATTTTATACTGACTATATAAATTAATTCACACCTTAATATTAATATGAGAATGCTTATGTTCTTAATCCTAAAATAATTAATTATTTGCGTATATTTAATACTCGTTATTTTGATTCATTAGAGAGAGCGAACTTATATGGGTTTATAGTCCCGGTGAGTTGGATAGCGGTATTAATTATTTGGTGAATATTAATTATTGACAGAATTCACGTCTCAATTGTAGGAAATTAACGATACCCCCTTAAGAAAGCTTATAAGTTTTGATCGGACCAAACCCTGTAGATGGATTTGATTATTCGACGGTCAAATAAGTTAAGCGGAAAGATTTAAGAAATTTCCAGATGCCGATTAAATTAAATTGTCAGCAATTAAATTTAATTGGCAGATATCGAGAATCTTAACATGGAAAGATGAGTTAAGCATTTAATAACACGAGCTAAATGCATATTGGTCTTGAGATTATGACTTAGAGTGCAGTTACATTTCTTTAGTGGTGTGAACTGTAATTTAGTATTTTATAAAAATTATAGAAACTGCTGTAAGGTTTTCATAATTACAGAAACCGTTGTGAGGTTTGCAAATTTGCGAAAACTGCTGGATGGGTATCTGGATTATACTAGAAGTCTATGTCATAATTACTCCACAGGTTCCTGCTATTACCCTATAAATATATGAGTACACTGAACCAAATTAATAACTCGTATTTCAAGACTTAGGTTGATCAGGTTCTGCTGGTACAAGTTCTCGAAAGATCGTAACTCACACTGTGTTCGAAAATCGCATCGGGAATACAGTAGAAGGTCTAACTGGAGCTTCAACTCAGGAATCAAAATTGGTAATTGAAGAATCGACTAAAAGGTATTCATCTAAATTAACTGTGGTGGCACGAGTTTTATTTTTTATCGTTCGAAATCAAAAAAATTTTATTTGGAGCCTATATTGGCGATTGTCTGTCCAATTTTTATTTTCGAAAAATCATATACAAAATCAACGATCTTGGTAGTTTGCTTCCAATAGAAGCAAAGTATTTTGATCAAATGATTGCTTGTTACCCAGATGCATGAGCACCTTGTTATGACGAAATAATTCAATTACTCTAACCCTGTTCTGATACTTGCTAATTTCTGCTGCCCACTTTCACTCGAGGTAATAATAGATCTGGTTATTATGGCTTTAGGGCAAACCTATGAACGAGCTATTTGGATATGGAGTTAGTTTTGAGCCATTGTGTTATCGATGTCAAACGTGTTGGAGGACGAGATTCATGTCATTAGGGATTACTTGCATACTCTATGGTTTCTCTCTGATCATGGTGGCGAAGATTTTGGAGATGGAAAGGATAATTTACAGAGAAATTGTGGGAGAGAAAGGTACTTGTGACGAATAATTTTGTAAATCTTCACACAATCTTTGTTGTAGCATGATGCAACCATAGAGTCCGTGATTGCTTTCAGATTTGACATCGTGAGTTCAACTCTGTCCACCTTAGAAATTAATTTTCGGTAATCTATTTCGGTAGGGTGGTGGGGGGTTTGGGGCATGATTGGAAGGGGTTGGGGTCACCGGTGGGATGGTAGAGGTTGGGGTCGCTAGTGAGGCTGTGAGGGTATAAGGAAAGAGGGGGCTAAGTGAGTGGAGAGGGGTTGGGGGGAGGATGTTTGGGTGGCAGCGTAGTATTATGGTTTTTTGGTTTTGTTGTTAATGAAGTTATTTGTTAGGGGGTGTAGTGTGATTTTTAAGAATAATAAAACATGCAATAATATATAATAAGAATGCAGAGAGTCTAAGTGTAATTTTTTCTTATTTTTTTATATTAGTAGCATATATTGTATATTTATACACCAAAGTAGTAATACTACAACTAATAAATAAGATCATTCCTCTTATATTTTTGTGAACATAGGTTACCATTGATCGAATCAGATAAATTCATAATTTTTTGTGTCGTTTTACGGTGCAAAATATATTAATATCTATAAAATAATAAGTCTTACATTTAAAAATATATTACTATTATTTTTTTTTTGTTTCTATATAACTATTATCCAAAACCCAATAAACTCTAATTAATTGAGACACTAAAGAATTTCTTAAAAAAAGATATATTAACTTGTTC
>JAOTRH010171347.1:0-12396 GCA_034768845.1 Heliamphora exappendiculata | reverse complement strand
TTTTAATAAAATTAATTTTCTATTTTATGAGAATATTTATGAGCAATGTATGTGTATCATTTCTTTGATATGCATGGATGTCTAATATTCGGTATAATTTTTAATCTGATGTGTCGAGTACGATTTGCACACAGAAGGTCAAATTTTAAGTTCTTGCAGAATATAAGTTTTATGTTCACAGTTTAGATGAAAATAGACTTACCATCGGTACGGTTGGTGTAAAGAGTTTTAGTAGGCCAGTCTTGATTACGGGAAACAGATAATAGCGTCATCTATTATTTTAACTTTCTGTGCTAGTACACTTTGTGTGTATTGAACGGGACATTTGAGGTAATTAATTTTATACTGATTATATAAATTAATTAAAATCCTAAGGTTATTATGAATAGTGCTTATTCTCTTACTCCTAAAATAATTATTGATTTGCATATATTTAATATTCGTTGTTTTTATTCATTGCTGATGCACAAGGTTTAGATTCTGCAGAGCCTGTTACTGCTAGTACATAGACACAGATAGTACCTTGTCGTAGTGGGAGGAATGTTCATCAACCTGATTGGTATATGTTCTTGGAGGAGTCATTTGAAAAGATTCCTGCATAACTGGATACCGAGCCCTATAACTATAATGAAGCACTAAAAGACAAAAACGTAGATCTTTGGCAAATGACTATGAATTCAGAGATAGAATCTATATATTCCAATCAGGTCTGAAAACTTGTAAAACCACCTGAAAGGATAAAACTCGTTGAATGCAAGTGGATCGACAAGAAGAAGAGAGGAGCAGACGGGAAGGTTGAAACATTCAAAGTTAGGCTTGTTGGTAAAGGGTTCACTTAGAAATAAGAGATCGACTATGAGAAAACCTTTTCGCCGGTAGTCATGCTTCAGTCTATCCGAATTTTCTTTTCCATTGCCGCACATTTCGATTATGAAATCTGACAAATTGACGTCAAGACAGCTTTCTTTAATGGAAGTTTTGACGATTGCATCTATATGATACAATCAGACGGATTCATTGTAAAGGGTCAGGAACACATATTGTGTAAGCTTAAGAGATCCATTTATGGACTTACGAGGCATCAAGGTCTTGGAACACTCAATTTGATCAAGCTATAAAGTCTTATGAATTTGATCAAATTCTGGATGAGTTCTGTGTGTATAAGAAGCGTGACAGAAGCGATGTGATCTTCCTAGTACTTTATGTAAACGATATCTTGCTCATTGAAAATGATGTGGGGGCATTATCTACGGTTAAAGTATAGTTATCTGGGCAATTCAATATGAAAGACTTAGGTGAAGCCAGTCATATCCTTGGGATCAAGCTTATGCGAGATTGAAAACAAAGGATGTTGGTCTTATCACAAGCAAAGTATATCGATGATATCCTTGCTTGTTTTAGCATGCAGGATTTTAAGAAATGGTTTCTCCCTTTTAGGCATGGAATCACTCTATCCAAGGATCAGTGTCCTAAGACACCTGATGAGATAGAAAAAATGAAGATAATTCCTTATGCTTCGACAGTAGAAAGCCTCATGTATGCTATGCTTTGTATTAGACCCGACATCTGCTTTGCCGTTGGCATGGTTAGCAGATATTAGTCTAACCCAAGAAAGGAGCATTGGACTGCGGTAAAGAAAGTAATCAAGTACCTGAAAAGGACTAAGAATTATATATTAGTTTACTATGCAGATAGTCTAGTACCTTTGGGACACACAGACTCAGATTTTCAGTCTGACAGGGATTCTTGGTAGTCTACCTCAAGATATGTGTTTACCTTAGGAGATGGAGCTATAAGTTGGAGGAGTATCAAGCAGTCCTGCATTGCTGATTCCACTATAGAGGCCGAGTATGTGGCAGCTTCTGAAGCCGCCAAGGAGGCCGTTTGGCTTAAAAACTTCCTGATGGATCTAGAGGTGAAACTTTCAGTTCAGTCAGCAATTACATTTTACTGTGACAATAGTAGAGCAGTTGCAAACTCGAAAGAGCCAAGGGTCTATAAGAAAGGCAAGCACATTGAGCGTAAGTATCACCTGATACGAGAAATTATACAAAGAGGTGATGTTGTTATGACCAATATTGCATCAGGTGACAATCTTATAAATCCTTTTACAAAGAGCTTACCTGTTAAAACTTTTGATAGACATATAGAGGGCATGGGAGTCAGATGTATGGCAGCAAGGTTTCGAGTATAAGTGGGAGATTGTTAGAGTTGGTATACTGAAAACTATATTTTTAGTATTTAATTTTATTTTAATAAAATTAATTTTCTATTTTATGAGAATTTTTATGAGCAATGTATGTGTATCATTTCTTTGATATGCATGAATGTCTAATATTATGTATAGTATTTAATCTGGTGTGTAGAGTACGGCTTGCACGCAAAAGATCAGATTTTAAGTTCTTGCAGAATATAAGTTTTATGTTCACATTTTAGATGGAAATGGACATACCATCGATACGACTGTAGTACAGAGTTTTATTAAGCTTGTCTTGGTTACGAGAAATAGATAATAGCGTCGTCTATTGTTCCGGCTCTCTGTACCAGTACACTTTGTGTGTATTGAACGAGACATTTGGGATAATTAATTTTATACTAACTATATAAATTAATTCACACCCCAAAATTATTATGAATAGCGCTTATCCTCTTAATCCTGAAATAATTATTGATTTGCGTATATTTAATATTCGTTATTTTAATTCATTAGAGGGTGCGATCTTTTATAGGTCTATATTCCCTATAAGTTGGATAACGGTATTATTTATATAAAAAATATTAATTATTGATAGAATACACGTCTCGAAAGATCAGGATTGACGACACCCCCTTAATGAAACTTATAAGTTTTGATTAGGCCAAACCCTGCAGGTGGATTTAATTATCCAACGGTCAAAAAAGTTACGCAGAATGACTTAAGGAATATCAAAATGCCAATAAAATTAAATTTTTAGTAATTAAATTTAATTGGCGATTATCGAGAATCTTAACGTGTGGAGAAATGGAAAACATCTAATAATAGGAGCTCAATGCAAGAAGGTCTTGAGATTATTGATCAAAGTGTAATTATAGTTCTTTAGTGTTGTGAACTGTAATTCAGTATTTTATGAAAATTATAGAAACCGCTGCGTCTTTCCATAATTGCAGAAATCGCTGATAGATGTCTGTGTTCCACTGAAAGTCTTACTCATAATTACTCTCTAGGTCCCTGCTGTAGCTCTATATATACACGGGTATGTTGAACTAGTTTTACAACATGATATCATATTTTGTCATTCAAGATAAAAGATATCTGGATTCTGTCCATACGAATTCTCGATAGTTCGTAGCCCACATTACGTTTGAAGATGGCGTAAGGGACTACAGTAGAAGATCTAACTGGAGTTTTAACTCGGAATCAAATCGTAGTTGAAAAAAAGATCGACAAAATGTATTCATCTAAATTAACTTTAGTTGTATGGATTTTATTTTGATCTTTCTTCGTAAAAAGTTTTATCTGGAGCCCGTTTTGGCCTTTGCCCGTCCAGTTACCTTTTTACCGAAAATTATTTACAAAAATAATGATTTTTACAGTTTTGCCTCCAATAATTTTCTATCAAAGTCGTTTTGTGTTTTGTTTACGGTTATCGGGGCCGGATAGTTTTAGAACTGTTGCTAACTTTGTTTTGCAGGCGTTCTAATATCAATTTTATGATAATCATTTATTTTCATGTTTGATTGAATGCATAGATGATGATTATTTTTTTTTACGGGAGTTGACCGTGATAGGTTAATTTTTTTTAGATCGAATGTGAACCTACAGGACATAGGTTTCGATGCAAAAATTTTATGTTCTTTAGTTTTTTTTCTAGTTTAGTAGAAAGAAAAAAATAAGAACAAGTATGGAAGAGCGAAGGCGGCGGCAATCGGTGTTTTTTTTTTGCTTTGTAATTTTTTTTACTTTCTTTTCGGATAAAAAAAAGGTGCAAAACAGCTGCCGTCGCAGCAGCCAAACAACAGAAAGTTTCAACGACACAAACAGCAACAGTTTCAGCGACGCACACAGGCAATAAGCAGTTTGGTTGGATGTAGTTTGGTTGGCAGTGTTTCTTTTTAAACAAAACATTGAAGAAGTTTTCCATCTAAACACAAGCACTGCTTATCTAAACAAGGAAACTGATTCAGAAAAGAATTTTGAAACTTATCCTTTTAAATAGGAGACTGAAACTCTGCAGAATTTCGATTTGATCATAAAATCGGGATATATTTATCTTGTATTTAATTTTTTTTAACTACGTGAATGATAAATATTAATTTTATTTATCCCGATAATTTAAATAATTCAAATATTCGATTTGAATTAAAATATTTTGTAATAAAAGTAAAAATAAATATTAAGTAGAAAAACATTAGATATTTTATTTTTTACAAAATATCACGCTTAAGATGATTTTTTTAAATCAGATATCTTGGAAAAATGTCAAAATTAGTTTTGAATTTTGAATTAATTAAATAAAAAAATATTTAATCAAAATAAATTATTATTTTTTGAAAAATATGAAACGAAAAATAAAATAAATAAATGCCTTTAATCGCTACCTTAGCTGAAAAGCTGCAGTAAAAATTGTGCATTTATTAAATTTTATTTGTTATGCATTCAAACACGAAAAGATGGTTTGATAAATCTGAATATTTGGAACCGTGTATACGGAAAGATGTTTGATTTTTTCAGATCGTGTGATTTTCAAAATTAATAAAGTTATTTTAATTAAACAAATTTTTATAACCTTCGAAAATATTTTAAAAATTTAAGTGGGAAATGAAATTTATTCCCAAATAAATTCCACGGTCTCCATCACCAGTTTGTAGGCGTTGCGATTAAACCCTACGTGTTAGCAATAAGGCATTTCTCCCCTTCGGACAGATTAATTGTGGTATCGCCAGTACAAACCTCATTTAGGAATAATTTTGGATAATTAATTTGTGTGGATCACTTCTCCATCTGAAAGGTTTATTGCGAAGCAATTGATTTGGGATTAGGTGATGGTTAACACGTAGCTGTATATAATAGTATCCTCTCCATCTGAGTCACTGCTATTATATACTGGATCAAAATTATGTCAGCTATTTAATTTTACTTGGCATGGTCAGTTGTCTAGATAGTAAAATTAAAAAGAATTGACTTGCCTGGTCTGATGAAGAATAGTAGACATCCACCAATTGTGGAATGCTATTCTCAGGTAACCTCGCTGCTGGCGAATTAATTTTAAAATGGTAAAAGAATCCAAATTAAAATAAATTCAAAATTTTTTCATCATAACTAACGCTTTTATTTGATTATGTGATTCTCAGAAATAAAATATATTTCAATCCACTCCCTTTAATACTCAAATAAAACACACTAACGAGACCGAATTTTGTTGACTGGAAATGCAAATTGGATATAGCTTTAACTACCAATGGTATTCTTACAATACTAGGAAATGTGTCTGTTTCAGAAAAAAAGTTCTTCCTCGGGGCCGAAAGGCATGAGAAGAAAAAATGTTTAGAAATAAGGAGATACAGTGGACCACGGACTGGTGTGAAAAAGTCAAAAGGTAGATATTTTTACTACAACCAAATTCGGTACTTGAAAAACCTCTATCCAGTATTTCTCAGAATACAGAACAAACAGGATAATTTATGTTCACTGGTTGAGGAAACATGTTTAGCAGTGTTATCTACCGGTACCTAGTGTGTAGATACGGGAGCCACTAATCATATCTTAATTTATTGCAGGGATTCTAAAAAATCCAATAACTTAGTGATGGAGAGATTTACCTGCATATGAGCAATATTACAAAGGTAACAACAGTTGCAGTAGGAGATGCTACTCTCAATTTTGGTAGAGATCGATTTTTAATATTTAGATATTGTCTTTATGTACTTGCAATTAGAAAGAACTTAGTTTCTATTTTTGGATTGGCTAAAGATAGATATTTAGTTTATTTTAACAACTTTGTGGTTATTAAGGATAATAAATTGGTTATCTGTTCTGGTACATTGGTGAATGATCTTTATATTATTACTCTAATCTCTTATACACTTGAACTAGCTGAAACGAATAATACATCTATATTACCATATAAGAAAAAGTTTCCTTATTTAATGAACCAAACATTTCTTTGGCACTTACGTTTAAATTATATAAATCTAAAAAGAATAAACAGACTGGTAGCAGATGGACCTTTGAATTCATTAGAAGTGGAGGCACTTCCAGTTTGTGAATCTTGCTTAGAGGGTAAGATAACCAAAATACCCTTTTCGGCCAAAGGCTATAGAGTTAAAGAACTGTTGGAGCTGCTTCATTCTGATGTGTGTGGTCCTATAACAATCCGGGCTAGAGGTGGCTTTGAGTACTTCGTTAGTTTCATTGATGACTACTCAAGGTATGGATACATTTACCTGATGCACCGTAAGTCTGAATACTTTGAGAATTTCAAAAAATTCAAAGCGGAGGCGAAGAAGCGTTTGGGTAAAAGTATCAAATCACTACAATCCGACCGTGATGGTGAATACCTCTTTGGAGAGTTTAAGGACTACTTGTCATCAGAGGAGATTACATCCCAGTTCACTGCACCTGGCACTCCACAGCAGAATGGTGTAACAGAAAGATGGAATATGACTCTTATAGAGATGGTAAGGTCAAAGATGAGTTATTCAGATTTACCCGATTCGTTTTAGAGACACGCTTTAGAGACAGCGGCTTACATTTTGAACTTGGTGCCTTCTAAGTCAGTACCTTCAACTCCCACAGAATTGTGGACCGGGTATAACATTCGTATTTGGGGGTGTCCCTCACAAGTGCCGAAAGGAAACGCGGGTAAGTTGAAACCAATGATGGAAGTCTATTTCTTTGTGGAATATCCCAAGGGAACGAATGGTGTTCTATTTTATAATCCTAATGATCAAAAGGTCATTGTTAGCACCATTGCCCGATTCTTGGAAGAGGATTATATTATGGATCACAAGCCCAATAGAAAAATTATTCTAGAAGAACTGAAAGAAAATACCAGTAGAACGGAAGAAGAACCACAAGTCACTAATATTCTATTACCTCGTCGTAGTGGAAGGATTATCAGGACAGGTGCAAATCAAGAACAGGGTGCTGATGTACAGGGTTCAGATTCTACACAACCTGTTACTGCTAATACACAGACATAGATAGTGTCTTATCACAGTAGGAGGGTTATTCATCAACCTGATCGGTATATGTTCTTAAAAGAGTCGTTTGACAAGATCTCGGCACAACTGGATACCGAGCCATGTAACTACAATAAAGCACTAAAAGACAAAGATGCAGATCTTTGGCAAATGGTTATGAATTCATAGATGGAATCTATGTATTCCAATCAGGTCTGAAAACCTGTAGAACCACTCGAAGGGATAAAACTTATTGGATGCAAGTGGATCTACAAGAAGAAGAGAGGAGCAGACAGGAAGGTTGAAATCTTCAAAGTTAGGCTTGTTGCTAAAATGTTAACTCAGAAAGAAGGGATCGACTATGAGGAAACCTTTTCGCCGGTAGTCATGCTTAAGTCTATCCGAATTCTCTTATCCATTGCCGCACATTTCGATTACGAAATCTCACAAATGGACGTCAAGATAGCTTTCCTTAACGAAAGTCTTGACGAGTGTATCTATATGAAACAACCAGATGGATTCATTGTAAACGGTCAAGAACACATGTCGTGTAACTTAAGAGATCTATTTATAGACTTAAGCAGGCATCGAGGTCTTGGAACACTCGATTTGATCAAGCTATAAAGTCTTATGATTTCAATCAAAATCTGGATGAGTCCTGTGTGTAAAAAAAGCATGACGGGAGCGTGGTGATTTTTCTAGTACTTTATGTAGATGATATCTTGCTCATTAGAAACGATATGAGGGTATTATCTACGGTTAAAGTATGGTTATCTGGGCAATTCAACATAAAAAATATTGGGCATATCACAAGGAAAGTATATTGATGATATCCTCGCTCGTTTTAGCATGCAAGATTCTAAGAAAGGGTTTCTCCCTTTCAGGCATGGAATCACTCTATCCAAGAATCAATGTCCTAAGACACCTGATGAGATAGAGAAGATGAAGGCGGTTCTTTATGCTTCGGCAGTAGAAAGTCTCATGTATGCTATGCTTTGCACTATACCCGACATTCGGCGGTCAAATAAGTTAAGCGGAAGGGTTTAAAGAATATCAAGATGCCAATTAAATTAAATTGTCAGTAATTAAATCTAATTGATGGGTATCGAGAATCTTAACGTGGGGAGAAATGGTAAGCATCTAATAACAGGAGCTCAATACAATAAAGTCTTGAGATTATGGGTCAGAGTGCAATTATAGTTCTTTAGTGGTGTGAACTGTAATTCAGTATTTTATGAAAATTGTAGAAACCGCTGCGTTTTTCCATAATTGCAAAAACTGCTGGTAGGTGTCTGTGTTCCACTGGAAGTTTTACTCATAATTACTCTCAAGATCCCTGCTATAGCCCTATATATACGCGGGTAGGCAAAACCAGTTTTACAACATGATGTCATATTTTATTTTTCAAGATAAAAGATATTTGGGTTATGCCGATACGAGTTCTCGATAGTCCGCAACCCACATTACGTTCGATGATCGCGTAAGGAAATACAGTAGAAGATCTTACTGGAGTTTCAACTCAGAATCAAATCGTAGTTGAAGAATAGATCGACAAAAGGTATTCATCTAAATTAACTTTGGTTGCACGGGTTTTATTTTGATCGTTCTTCATCAAAAATTTTATCTATAGCCCATTTCGGCGTTTGCTCATCCAATTAATGTTTTACAGAAAATCATTTACAAAAATAATGATCTTGGCAGTTTTGCCTCTAACATTCCCAATACTAATTTTAAACCCAAATTTGGAGCTCAACATGGTTTCCATCCCATCTCAAGATTAGTATTCAAAATGAATTCATATCCAAAACTCATTTTATTCAAAACTTGTTCTTTTCAAATCAAAATCCGCACAATTCGTGTCCAATCCAAATCCTAACATGATTTCTACTTCAAATCTAAATTCAAACGAACCCCGCTCCTAGGACGTGATCCCACTTCAAACTGAGTATAGCCAAAGCCCGAGGTTTGAATCCACCCTCAATTCAATTTCAAAATTTTTGTTCTACGAATCTAAGTTTTGTTTTAACCGAAATTCCAAGTTTGTTCAATATAAAGTCAGTTTTCATCCAAATTCAAAAGTTTTGTTATTTAAAGATTTATCCCATCCAAGAGCAAATGTCCATCCAATCTAAGTCAAGGTCTAAACCTAGTTAAATCCAAAATTCAAACCAACTTCGATAAAAATATCAATCCTAAACTCCACATCAGTTTAAACTAAACATCCAATTCAATAATCGAGCTAGATTCAATTCAAACTCAAATATCTAAGTCGAAGATCAATACAATCCAATGTTAAAATGAAATGACCAAAGAAAATGTTCAATCAATAAAACAATGGAAGAATTCAAAACGATGTTTACCTCAAGATTCTGGGCCGAAAGATGATCCTCACGGTGCCGTAAGAGGATCTTACGCTCCGCTATCATGTTCGAGATGATAAACCTCTTCATAGTCGGCTACCTTAACCGGT
Organism: Heliamphora exappendiculata; assembly: GCA_034768845.1. Classification (NCBI taxonomy): domain Eukaryota; kingdom Viridiplantae; phylum Streptophyta; class Magnoliopsida; order Ericales; family Sarraceniaceae; genus Heliamphora; species Heliamphora exappendiculata. Next base: position 2,765 of record JAOTRH010171347.1, on the reverse strand, counting down.
GAAGAAGAGGGATGTACATGACCAGGTCAAAATGCTCTGACATACCCGAAGCACCACCCCTGAGAAATTACTCAGCCCCAACTCTAACTTCATCGCCGTCAGCCCCACTATCGCCACCGACCCCGCCATCGCCTCCGGCCCCACCATCGCCTCTGCGACCACTCACACCACCACAGCCTCCACTGGCGTCGCCACCCTCCTCCCTGATAAATCCAAAGCCACAACTACCCATGAGAATCGAAAACATGAGCGAAATGAGAGAGATGAGAAACATCTTTGGTTGAGAGAGCAAGAGACAAGAGAGCTCGAGAGAGAGTGAGAGTGAGAGCAAGAGACGAGAGAGATAGAGAGAGAACTTGAGAGAGAGTGAGAATGCAAGAGAGATAAGAGGAAGAGAGGATTTGAAAGCTTCGCACAAATGATATTTCAAACATGACTCAGAACTTATGTTCTGCTATCGACTTCACGGTCGTTAGTTTCGGTGGATCTAAAGACTGCGGCCGTAACAACTTAACCAAGGCTACAACTTTGTTTAGTCACAGTCGTACCTTTTTCTCAAATGATTCTCAACACTGTGAACTTTATGTTCTTGCCGCCATCTCCTTAGGGAAAAATAGTACAGGCCGCGACATATAAAAGTAACGGCCGCTATTTTGTTTTGAGTATCCCACCCATTTGGACCTTAAAACTACACTGTATGGGTTTTAAACAAATCAAATGCTCTCTTGGCCCTTCTTTATATTATGAGTACTCCTTTTATAAACTTCGATCCTTGTCACGACCTAAAATTGATAAGTTCATCTTCGGTACTCCTCATGACATTAAATTGACTCTTCGATCCTCCTTATGACCTTAAACTAGCTCGTCGATCCTCGACTCGACCTAAAAGTGTCACTTCACCTCTTCGGTCTTCTTCATGACCTTAAACTGACTCATCGGTCCTCGAATAACCTTAAAATATTCTTAGAACGATCGGTCCTTCTCATGACCTTAAACTAACTCTTCGATCCTCCTCATAATCTTAAACTGGCTTGTCAGTCCTCGACATGACCTAAAACTATCCCTCAGCATCTTCGGTCCTCCTTATGACCTTAATCTGACTCGTCGGTCCTCAACACAACTTAAAACTATCCCTAAGCATCTTCAATCCTCTTCATGACCTTAAACTGAATGCTCGATCTTTGACACAACCTAAAATTGTTCTTAATCTCTTCAGTCCTTCTCGTGACCTTAAACTGACTCGTTGGTCCTCGACACAACCTAAAAGTGTCCATTTACCTCTCCAGTCCTTCTCATGATCTTAAACTGACTCGTTAGTCCTTGCCTAACCTTAAAGTTCCCCTCAAACGTTCGGTCTTTTTCACGACCTTAAACTAACTAATCGGCCCTCGCGTGACCTTAAACATGCCCTCAAGTGTTTAGTCTACTTCATGACCTTAAACTGACTCATCGGTCTTTGCACGACCTTAAACTACCCTTAGCCTCATCGGTCCTTTCACGACCTAAAACTGATGGATGTTTCCTCAGTCTGTATTATGACCTTAAAACTTTCTTACATTTTACCTGTTTGCATTATACTGTATCTATCATGCATCATGATTAGTCTATTTACTTCATAGGCATTGCCCTATGAACTACAATTGTTCTAAATCCTTGCAATGTGGGTACGTAGAAAACTTGATGAAAATTCGGGTTCAACCACACTTTTCTTCATGTTTTGTTTGTGCCAAAGATTAGCGGCTTGTTTGATCAATTTATCTTTGGAGTTTTGACATTTACTTGCACCACGAATTGCTACAAACTCTGTCAAAGCGGCAATTGTAGACACTCCAATCTGACCAAGCCGAATCTTAGGCACCCATTTCGAATGCGCTCAAATGACGAAAGTATGAGAATCACGCTCAAGGATACACCCAAGCAAACAAAATCATGAATATGGCTTAAAATCCAAAAACTCTAAAAAAAATAAACTTCAGGCCGTCACATTCCCATTCGTATGGTTGAGGAGTTCTCTCTCGTGTACTTTGTTTATAGGTTTGATTATGCTAAACCTGTATAGTGGATCTTCGGATCCGGTATATCAAAAGGTTAAGCGGTGCGGTTGCGAGGAGAAGAATTAAATCGGGTTGCCAGTAACCTAATTTATTTATCAGAAATTCATGTATTAAACATGAGGAGAATTCAGTGCATTTGATAATTGGAAACTCAAGACATAATTTAAGTTAGGGCTGGGAGTTCTGTCAAGACCTTTAATGGAATAAGTTTTGGTTCGTACGGGAAAGGATCTAGCTTGGGGATAGAGTTAGGGATATCCGATTTTCTCGTATGGTTAGCTCGAGTTCTATACTTCCTCGTGATCCCTCACGTAATCCATTATGTGCACGGATATTTTTCTTATTTGTTACGGTAATTATTTAATCTAATTAGAATGCCGATTTTGCCGCTGGGAACATTCAGGAATTAAATTAAATGTTGAAGGGCGGTTTTCATTTTTGGCACACCTAGGGATTACTTCCTAGGTGGACGGCCCTAATATGGGGATAGGGGTTTGTTTTTATGATGGATATATATCTCTTGCTATTTTTGAGGTAGGAAGATATAGATACCATACATATCTTAAGTGATATATATGAGATATATCATTAAGAGGCAAAAACCTAACCCTAATCCCCTCTCATAGCCACTGCCCCCTCTCCTCTTAGGCAATTAATTTTGCCTTTTAGAGATTATTGTGTGAGAAGAAACCGAAAGGAGGAAGAACTCTT
>JAOTRH010171336.1:1188-12397 GCA_034768845.1 Heliamphora exappendiculata | reverse complement strand
GGTCTTTTTGGCCAAAGGCTATAGAGCTGAAGAAATTTTAGAATTGGTTCACTCTTATGTATGTGGTCCTATGACAGTCCGGGCTAGAGGTAACTTTGAGTACTTCGTTAGTTTCATTAATAACTACTAAAGGTATGGATATATTTACCTCTTGCACTGTAAGTCTGAATTTTTTGAGAAATTCAAAGAATTCAACATGGAGCCGGAGGCAAAAAGCATCTGGGTAAAAGTATCAAACCACTACGATCTAACCGTTGTGAGGAATACATCTTTGGAGAGTTTAGGGATTACCTACCATCAGAAGGGATTATATCCTAGTTGAGTGCACCAGGCACTCCGCAGTAAAATAGTGTAGCTAAAAGAATAAATAAAACTCTTATGGAGGTGGTAAGGTCGATGATGAGTTACTCAGGATTACCCGATTTGTTTTGAAGACTCGTAGTAGAGACAGCTGCTTACATTTTGAACTTGGTACCTTATAAGTCAGTACCTTTTACTCTCATAGAATTGTGGACCGGACGTAAGTCTAGTCTAAAATACATTCAAATTTGGGGGTATCTAGCACGTGTTAAAAGGGAACGTGGATAAATTGAAATCAAAGACAGAAGTCTATTTCTTTGTGGAGTATCCCAAGGGAGCGAATGGTGGTCTATTTTATAATCTTAAAGATCAAAAGATCATTGTTAGCACTAATACCCGATTCTTAGAAGATGATTATATTATGGACCACAAGCCCAAAAGTAATATTATTCTAGAAGAAATGAGAGGAAGTACCAATAGAATGAAAGAGGAACCACAAGTCACTAATATCTCATTATCTCGTCGTAGTGGGAGGATTATCGAGACAGGTGCAAATCATGAACAGGGTACTACTGCACAAGGTTCAGATTCCGCACAGCGTGTTACTATTAGTACACAGACACAGGTAGTGCCTCATTGTAGTAGAAGGGTAGTTCATCCACCTGATCGGTATATGTTCTTGGAAGAGTGTTTTAGCAGGATCCAAGCAGAACTGATACCGAGCCATGTTACTACAATGAAACATTTCAGGATAAAGATGTAGATCTTTGACAAAAGATTATAAATTTTGAGATAAAATCTATGTATTCCAATCAGGTCTAGAAATTTGTAGACCCACCCGAATGGATAAAATCTATTAGATGCAAGTGGATTTACAAGGGAAAGAGATGAGCAGACGAGAATGTTGAAACCTTCAAAGTTAGACTTGTTGCTAAAGAGTTCACTTAGAAAAAAGGGATCGATTATGAGGAAATTTTTTCGCCGGTAGCCATGTTTTAGTCTATCCAGATTCTCTTATCTATTGCTTCTCATTTCGATTACGAAATCTAGTAAATGGATGTTAAGACAGCTTTTCTTAACAAAAGTCTTGATAAGTGTATCTATATGGTATAATTAGACAGTTTCATAGCGAAGGGTCAGGAACAAATGTTGTGCAAGCTTAAGAGATCCATTTATGGACTTAAGTAGGCATCGAGGTCTAGAAATACTCAGTTTAATCAAGCCATAAAATCTTATGATTTTGATCAAAGTCCATATGAGTACTGTGTGTATAAAAAGTGTGACAGAAACATGGTGATCTTTTTAGTACTTTATGTAGACAATATCTTACTCATCGGAAATGACGTGGGGGCATTATCTATGGTTAAAGTTTGGTTATTTGGGTAATTCTATATGAAGAACTTGGGAGAAACTAACCACATCTTTGGGATCAAGCTTGTGCAAGATAAAAAATAATAGATGTTGAGTTTATCACAAGCAAAGTACATCAATGATATCCTTACTCATTTTAGCATGCAAGATTTCAAGAAAGGATTTTTCCTTTTCAGGTATGGAATCTCTATGTCTAAGGATTAGTGTCCTAAGACACCTAATGAGGTAGAAAAGATGAAAACGGTTCCTTATACTTTGGTAGTAGAAAGCCTCATATATGCTATATTTCACACTAGACCCGACATCTGCTTTACCGTTGGCATAGTTAGCAGATATCAATATAATCCAGAACAGGAGCATTGGACTGCTGTAAAGAATATAATCAAATACCTGAAAAGAACTAAGGATCATATGTTGGTGTACCCAACAAATGGTCTAGTACTAATAGGGTACATAGACTCATATTTTAAGTCTGACAAATTATTCTCGCAAGTCTTGCATTACTGATTCCACCATGGAGGCCGAGTTTGTGGCAGCTTGTGAAGCAGCTAGGAACTTCTTGTTGGATCTAAACGTGATACCTTCAGTTCAGTAGGCTATTACACTTTATTGTGACAATCACAGAGCGGTTGCAAACTCAAAGGAACCAAGAATCCATAAGAAAGAAAAGCACATTGAGCATAAGTATCACCTAATACGAGAAATTGTATCGAGGGGTGATATTGCTGTAACTAAGATTGCATAAAGAGACAACTTTGCAGATCCTTCTATAAAAATCTTACCGGCTAAGACTTTTGATAGTCATGTAGATGGCATGGAAGTCAGATGTATGGCAGCATGATTTTGAGTATAAGTGGGAGATTGTTAGGGTTGTATACTGAAAATCATAGTTTAATAAAATTAGTTTTTTATTTTATAAGAATCTTGATGAGCAATATATACAATATGATTTCTTTAATGTTATGGATGTATGTCTTTTATTTTGTATAATATTTAATCTGATGTGTAGAGTATGGCTTACACACAGAAGATCAGATTTTAGGTTCTTGCAGAATATAAATTTTATGTTCACAATTTTGATGGAAATGGGCATACCATCGGTACGACTGTAGCACAGAATTTTAATAAACCTGTCTTAGTTACGGGAAATAGATAATAGTATCGTCTATTGTTTCGACTCTCTGTGCTAGTATACTTTGTGTGTATTGAACGGGACACATTGGGGTAATTAATTTTATTCTGATTATATAAATTAATCCACACTCTAAGGCTATTATGAATAGTTCTTCTACTCTTAATATGCTCTTAATCCTGAAATAATTATTGATTTGCGAATATTTAATACTCGTTGCTTTAATTCATTATAGGGTGTGATCTTATATGGGTCTATATTTCCGGTGCGTTGGATAACAGTATTACTTATATGGTAATTATTAATTATTGAAGAAATTCACGTTTCGAAAGATCAGGATTAACGATGCCCCTTAAGAAAACTTATAAGTTTTGACCGGACCAAACCCTACAGGTGGATTTGATTATCTTGTGGTCAAATAAATTAAGCGCAAGAATTTAAGAAATCTCAAAGTTGCCCATTAAATTATGTTGTTAGTAATTAAATTTAATTTGTGAGTATCGAGAATCTTAATGTGGGGAGACGAGTTAAGCATTTAATAATAGTAGCTCAATGTAAAAAGATTTTGAGATTGTGGCTTAGAGTATAATTACAATTCTTCAGTGGTGTGAACTATAATTTAGTATTTTATGAAAATTACAGAAACTGCTACAAGATTTTCATAATTACAGATATAGCTATGCGGTTTGCTTAATTGTAGAAACCACTGGATACGTATCTATGTTCCACTAGAAATCTTTATCATAATTACTCTACAGGTCCTTGCAGTAGCCCTATAAATATACGAGTAGTCTGAACCAAATTCATAACTTGTCTTTAAGACTAAAGCTGACCATGTTTTTTCAGTACGAGTTCTCAAAGGTTGGTAGCCCACATTATGTTCGGGTATCACATAAGGGAATACAGTAGAAGATTTAATAGAAACTTCAACTTTGAATCAAAATCGTAGTTAAATAATCGACCGATAAAAGGTATTCTTATAAATTAACTGTGATTGCATGGGTTTTTATTTTGATTGTTCAACATCAAAAGCTTATGAAGAGCCCGTTTTGGAGTTTACCCATCTAATTAATTTTTATCAAAAATTGTTTACAAAAACAATGATCTTAGCAGTTTTTGCCTCCAACACTCTAAATGTCGGGATTCGTTGCCTCCCTAACTCTGATAAAAATCGTGCTCGGTCACGTACATGTGGACGATTAATGCTAGCGGCATGCTCTCGTAAAACTTGAGCTAGTCCTGTTGCTTCGTCGTCTATAGGCCCATTAGCTTATTTGTTGTTTAGTCATCTACTGGCCATCCTAGAACAAAGAAAAAGAGAAGAAGTTTATGATTTTGAGGGTTGTTTTAGTTCTTGATTATTTTTTATGTTTTGGGAACTTGTGGAGTTAAATTTATGGTTTGCAAGACTACTTAGAGAGATTTTAACAGCAAACACTTGCATTTTATTTCAACACATAACTAGTACAAGGTTTTCAAAGAGTTCACGTAACTTGTATACAATATTCAAATAAAAGAAAAGTACAACGCCTAGCAAATTAAGGGCTAAAAAAACAAATGCAAATAAAAGTGGTGGACGATTGCGTCACGTTCCCAAGTCACCTTGTAGATGTTGTAGCAACGCTACTGCACCTCGACATGCTATGTGTCGGCCTGTCCCATACACATCCTGTTGGTTATTGCTGTTGAAATTTCCTAGTACGTCTCTGAGTCGTTGAAGTTGATGGCCAGGTCATGTGGATTAATGATTCCCCTCTTGTTTTTGAGCCTTTAGGGCTGTAGCCACTTCGCAGTTAGCATATCTCCGGGTCGTGCCTTAAATCCAGGAGGAAAGTTTAGGCGATAAAGCGTTTTGCTACACTTCTCAATTACTTATATCTGTCCCATGAAATAAGGAAAGGTCTTCGATTTCCTCCACGTACACACTTTCTCTGGGCAAACTCTAGCGTATACCCACTCTCCCACGTGGTAGCCCTGGCGGTAATCCTTGCGGTCGTAGTAGATAGCAGCGTCAACGGCTTCATCCTCGTCAGATTCAGGTGGAGGTGCCTCAAGATGGTCATAGGGGAAAGAAATTGCCCCTTCTACTTCATCATCCTCGTCCTCCTCCTCATCCTCGTCCCTGTCCTCATCATTGACCTCGTCTACCTCTTCATCTACGCCCGCCTCCTCGGCATCTTCTTCTTCCTTGATTTTCCACTCCTCAAAGAAAATCTATGCCAAGGGAACAACATCAATTGGGTCTTGTTCTTCCACAGGAACTTCTTCTGGATCTTCCTCTGGGTCAGGTATTGGCTACAGTTCTCCAGCTGACTCGATGTTGGATGCCATCCTAATAGAAGAAAAGATCAAGAAAGAAACTTAAGGTAAGTATTTTAAGTTGTTAGAATTATAAGTGATAAATTAATAATATAGACACTCTACAGAGCTTCTAGGCTACAGAATTGTAGTCTCCCATAAACCAAGGTCTGAAGGTTTCCTAAACCTAGGCTCTGATACCAACCTGTGACGCCCCATCTTCCAAGCACGTCAGGATATACATAAGTATAAATAAATGAAATATTCTAGCCATTCATTCATATTTACATATCATAAATATTACATCATTAAGTGTTCTGAACTGATCACAAGTATATAACGTTTACAGTTTCACCAATGATTTACAAAAATTACAATATGCACTGGAAAACTGAACAAAAAGAACAAAAAGAGAATATTTGAATCTTCAGCAAGCATCATTAGGGCCCACTTGCTCCTGGAACTCACCTTGATATTTGTAGCCTTCCTCTTATTCGGGGACTTCTTCTTCAAAGATTTCTTTTGCCTCACCTGTTGCATGAATGCCACGAGTTAAAACCTAGTAGAAAATACTCTAAACCTTTTAACCAATCTCATGGCACAAAAATATTTCCTAACGCATAAATTTTAACACATACGACATTTTAAAGTCAAGGAGACAGACAAATTTAAAAATTTATAACATGGTAAGTAGATAAGTGAATAAACATGCAAGTATGTGATACCATGGATGCAATGCAAATGCCCAATCCAACATTCACCTAAAATCATAACATGAATTTCACATCAGAAATTACCAGAGTAGACTTTATGAGAGTTGATCATAAAAGTCATCACCGCGCCTCGTTGTGAATAGTAAATCAATCATCGAGTTTCATGCCATAACTGTTTTACTCAATGGCATCAATGTGGGGTCTGAGCCACCCTTTAGGCCAACCAAATCCAATGATCAATCAATATATAATAAATCAGTTTGTCCTTCCTTAAGGCTCGTGATGCCTTTACCGGTGCCAACCTGTAACAATCCAATTCAAATCTTAGTATTAACGACGGATAGACAAATGAAAAACCTCGGTCGCTACATAAATAGAAGAAACCCTAATTAACCCAAAATTCTAACTTGACCTAGAAACCCTAAAAAAGACCGAATACTCATAGGCAAATCCCTAATACTTAAAAAAGTCCCATAACAGTTTAAATTAAGTAAATAACATAAAATATAAAATTAAAAATTAAAAATTCTCATAATTAGGGTAAAATAACTATTTTGCCCCTAGCACAACAAAAATTTCTAAAAATCTAAAATTTGACACATGGACACCCAAAATTAGATATTTATGTACAATTAATTAACAAAAGACAAAATAACAACAAAAATAACCAAATTGCACTTGCATGGCCGGCCACCTAGAGATATGTGCCCAAAAATCTATTTTTTGCCTTTTTAAGCTTAAAAATGATAATAAGGGTGTATAAATTAAGTATTAGTTTGACCTAATACTTTTTATACAAGTAATATATATAATAATACAATGATATAGGTCAACAAAAATAAACAAATAATTATTTAAAGTCTCTACACAATAAATAAGTCAAAAAGCTAATTCTAGTCAAACTAGATTAATTTAGCTTAAAAGCCTACACTTATTTAATTAATTGCTATTAAAATTATGATAAATCATAAAAAGCCTAAATTAACTATAAACACATTAATATAATAGATTTTAGTAGGTTTAGGTACTAAAAAAATATATAAAATTTATATTTTATGCATTTTCCTTCCTAAAATTGTACCAAAATACAATTTAAAACACTAAATTAATACAATTCAGTTTTGATCAGCCCCAAACCTATCTTAGCCGACTCCCCTTGCTGGAAAATTTGATTTTTGCATATCTCAAACAACTCCCATCTCTCATGCAACCAATAGGGATCAAGAAAAATTTAAATTTAAAATTTATGTAATAATTATCCCTCAATTATAATTTTTCTATAAAAACAAGACATAAGCCCCCCCATTCTCCTTCATGCATTCGGCTGAGAGGATGAGAGAGAGAGACCACAAAAATTTCTAAGTGTTTTCAAAGAAAAATGAGAGAAGAAGAGAGAAGGAAGAAAGAAGGAGGAAATGATCAAGGGGCAAGCTACAAAGTTAAGTCCTATTCTTTCTCAACCTTTTAAGCATCAAAAGAGATAAGTAAATCCCCTAAAATATTCTAATATTCTCTTCTAAAATAACTCTCAATCTATCTATATAATCAACCATAAGAAAAAGAAACAAAGAATAACTCAAAAAGGCGTCGTAAGAGTAGTTTATGGACTATTTGTGTATGGGCAAGCCTTGCATGTGTATATTTTTTAGTTTTATGGCTTAAATATGTTTTGGAGTTTTGGAGTTTTGGTTTATATTAGTTTATAACATGCATGAAAAGAAAATACATAAAAAATGGACACCAAGGTATCCGACCACATTTTAGAAAAATAAAGTCACTACCTGGATTCTAAGAAAAATACAAAAAAAAGGCTACAAGTCTTTTAAAAGTGTAATTGGAGAAAAAGAAGATTCGGGGGCTAAGGTAGGAATAGGAAAGGTGTTAGGCACTATTTTCGCCCAACCGTGAGATTAGTCTCTATTTTGTCAATATTGGTTCTTGTTGTAAATTTTTTAAAGGTAACATATACAGAACGAGAGGTTAAAGGGAGTTTAAATAAAAGCAAGCAAAGAACAAAATCCTAACTATGATCCTAGGGGTTATGCAACTTGGTTATTATTTCTAGATATGCTACACATATCGTTTGAGCATAGCAAGTGAAAAATATATAAGGAGACGATAAAATGAACAAATAAAAGCCTAAGGGGTCATACAACAATGTTTCTGCCTCTAACATGGTATGAACATGTTGTACAAAATAAACAGAAGAGACTTAAACATCATATTTAAGCTGCTGGACATACAGAAAATGTCATGCTCCAAAACCTAGGGTGACGTGAAAATCCACTAAAATACCAGTTTTATGAAAATAAGTTTTCATACATTTAAATCCACCTGTTGAAATCAAATAAAAACCCAATATGCATATCTCATAAACAGTAAACATACAGTTCCAACATGCATACAGTATATCGCCTTATGGCGTACAAAACCTGCCTTCAGGAACATGCATACCAAAAAAAAATATAAAAGTCTTTCGCCATCCCTCACCACGGGCACCTGCGAATCTACTCAAGATCATGCTCCATATCATCACCTGAAAATGGTTTTGTATAGAAAATCCCACCCGTGAGCCGAAGCCCAATAGAAACAGACTATAAAGTTGTAAAGCAGGATATGAAATCATATGGTGGGAGTTAACTCGACCACAAGAAAAACTATGCATTATAACTAATGCAAACAACAGTTAAAGAAAACTATAATCAAACGTTATTTTTCACTCGGATTACACACACCGAGGAAAATAAATCGGTAAAAAGTATGCTCCACTCGGGCCATACAGTCGAGGAGAAACATAAATGAATCCTATGTACAGACTCCGTCACAAGGGGACAGATGTACCAACTACAGACTCCTGCCCCTTTACCCAATCCCTACATATCGTAGGACCGGTTAGTTAAATGCAAGTTTTATACGAAGCCACCATAACGTTTACGGGTTCAACAACCTGAGGGAATAAAGCACCCAACCACCTAGTTTACGGGGATTAACCTGAAGGACCAAGGTACCTACTCTGTGCACATTTTTGGACTTCCACCAAGGGTAACTCGTGCCAAATACCCGCTATCCTGGTACATCTTAAGAATCATTTATCAAAACCAAACCTTTTTCATAGTTATACATTAAACACGTATAAATAGATCTAATCCATCAACATGGAGAAAAAAGATCCATCTATCCACATGGAGATCAAAACAAAACATGTAAAAACATGAGATCAAAACTATACAACATATGTATAAGAAGATTCAATCCATCTACCGTGGAGATCGATGCATGAAAATACATGGTTTTCATCAAAACATTTTAAAAGTTGAGCCTCAACCCCACAGGTTAGCTCCAAACCTTCAAAAACATGATTTTCAAAGATGCACCCTCAACAGCCCTAGTTTAGTCGACTAGACCCACCCTCCAGTCGACTGAAAAACACACTGGAATCCACACCAAAATCCCCAACAACACTGGTTCGGTTCTGTCGACCGAACCAGCCTAAAAAATATTTTTCACCTATAGTTTTGCAATTTAAAACGCAAGATCAAGCCTTGAAGCTTCCATCTCACACCCATGAACTCACATACGCTCAAGTTTATCACCAAAGGCCTCAAAAGAAACATCTAACACAGTTTCATCCAACCGAAACGATGAAAAAAGATTTTTAAACCAAAAACCCACTTTTTCTAAACATGAAACACCTTTTCATGAATATAAAATGGTAAAGATGCATAATATCACATACGACACTCTTTAACAACTTTAAAGTCTAGAATTCTACCTCAGTGAATCAAGAACCCGACGCCTCGATTCACGTGCAAAATCGAGCTTCATCGGAATAAAATTCCGTTTAGATGGATGCGTAGAGCATGATGCCTATAACAAGGATCGGCTATTGGTCCGTCAAAAACTAAGCCTCGTGCCACCGAGAAGTTAGAGAGAAGGCAGAGATAAAATTAGAAGAAACTTAGGAGTTATGTTTTGAAAATATCTTTTGAAAATAACTAACTCCTGATATTTATAGATCTCCAGAATATTTTTTTTTGAATGTTTGAAATTCACACTGTAACTCCCCACAACCCCCGGGACCAACCCAGCATGCTCAGATGAACCAAAACTTGCATCAAAATGCATATAAACATATTAAAGTAAAAATGCCAAAACGCGTTGAAAAACATCGAATATGCATATATATCAAAATGAAACGGTACAGGGTCTCACAATTCTCTCCCCTTAAGGAATTTCACCCCAAAAATTCACTACAAGGTCACAAGGTAAACAACTCCGGGTATCTAGCATGAACCCAGGACTCAAGCTCCCAAGTCGCTTCTTTAACCCCGTGATGAAGCCACTGAACTTTGACATAAGCAATCGTTCTCCCTCATAACACTTGTTCCTTCGTATCAAGAATCCTCACAGGACGCTCCTCGTACAAGATATCCTCATCAACTCGCAACTCAGCCCAATCCAGAACATGTGACAGATCTGGCTCATACCTCCGAAGCATGAAAACGTGAAAGAAGTTGTGCATAGATGCTAATTGAGGTGGCAAGGCCAGGTGGTATGCTACCACGCCAATTCGTTCCAGGATCTCGAATGGTTCAATAAAGCACGGTGATAGCTTCCCACTACGGCCAAATCTCATCGACCCTCTACATGGCGAGACCTTCAGAAACACATGATCTCCCACTACAAACTCCAAAGGTCACCTTCTCTAATATGCATAACTCTTCTGGCAGCTTGGTGCTGTCACCAAACGCTGACGAATCACTGTAATCTTTTCGGTCATCTCCCGCACTAGGTCAGGTCCCAAAACAGCGGTCTCTCCCACATCTATCCAACACACAGGCAATTTACACGGTCTACCATACAAACCCTCATACGGTGCCATTCCAATACTGGACTGATAGCTGTTGTTGTATGCAAACTCTTCCAATAATAGATTGTCCTCCCAAGAACCCCAAAAATCAAGCACATAGGCTCTCAACATGTCCTCTAAAATCTGGATGGTCCTCTCAGACTGACCGTCGGCCTGTGGGTGAAATGTTGTGCTGAAAGTCAAGCTCATCCCCAAAGCCATCTAAAGACTCTGCCAAAAGTGCAATGTAAAGTGCAGGTCTCGATTAGAAACAATAGTCACCAGTTCTCTGTGTAATTGGACTATCTCCCGAACATACAACCTACCCAATCTGTCTACCAAATCTCGTACTTGAATGGGAAGAAAATGTGCCGACCTCGTCAGCCTATCAATCATAACCCAAACAGCATCATGTCCTATCGTCGATCGAGGACGTCACGATACAAAATCCATCGTGATATTCTCCCACTTCCACTCCGATATAGGCAAAGGCTGTAACAATCCTCCCGGTATCTAGTGTTCCACCTTTACTTGCTGACAAGTAAG
>JAOTRH010171325.1:0-12397 GCA_034768845.1 Heliamphora exappendiculata | reverse complement strand
CTATGCATTCATACATCACAAATGTAAATATGAAACCATAAATGCAAAACCATCTCAAATGTTTCTCATTAATATGTCAGGGATCCACAATAAAATACATAAAAAGCATGATTTTTCAGTATACATTCCCAACAGGTACTTGTCAATTCCTAGGACACTGGATTCAAACGAACACTACACTAGATTCAAAGAATGGCTCTCGTGATTTGGGATCATATTTATTTGATAACAGAGATGTCAAGCGATAGGTGGTCGAACTGGATATTTTTCCTGAAGTTACGTCGGCCTAACGCACTTCAACTCAAGCATCCAAGTCCACTCCTTTTAACAGGATTCTAAGTGCGACAAAAAGGCTCGCATGGTCACTTTCGCAACTGAAAGAGGTATCAAGGTTGTGAGAGTGAAACGAATAAGATCTTGTCACGGTCAAATGTATATAACAAAGTGACTAACAAATGAAATGATCTTAGATGAACAAAGTCAATTCGGGGCGATGAAATGAACACTATTATCATTCGAGCATAGCTTAATAGTTGAGGACTCGAGGATGGAATGTTCCCTAGAATTGAATTTCCCGATAGGGTCATATTTAGATTTTCGTGCAAAAGGTTATCCACGAATGTCATTCGACTGTAGCGAGAGAAGTCGAGTACATGTTGGTAGCTGTTGTGTTACTAAGGACTTAAGATTCTAAGAGAAAGGATACGCTAGGAATTTCAAATGCACGATTTGGGGGCCATTCACAAGGGTTCTTGAGATAACGAGGCAGGAACTACAAGGAGGATGGCACGAAGTTCTAAGACTTACACTCCTAAACTGCATTTATTGGGAGCTCCCGTCTACCCCCCTTAAAAGGGAACATCTTATTACGTGGATCTCTGGCCGTTAACCGTGATGTCTTCATTCGTACTCCACTTCATGGTTTTCTTTTTGATTCCGAGCCCGATAACACTTCAAATGATCAAGAAGAATAACTTAGACTTAGTGGAATGATATGTAATACAACCGACCCAACAAAGTCTCTACACGACAGAACGCACGATTCTCACAATGTCTGTGTAGGTAAGGGTTAAACCTAGACTCTGGTACAATATTATAATGCCCCGATTTTTGGGAACGTTAAAGACATACATAATTATATAAATAGGGTTATTCTACCTATTCATTTATAGATAAATAGAGTACTTAGCTAAATAAATAAAGCTTAAACATCTCGCAAACCATTAGAGCAGGTATGATCTTTTTTGGGTAATTAATTGGAGCATAAAGAGAAGAAGGATGTATTGTTTACAAGGGGTGTATACCTTGTTAGGGATGGTATACAGTAAATTATATTTTTAGTATTTAATTTTATTTTAATAAAATTAATTTTTTATTTTATGAAGATTTTTATGAGTAATGTATGTGTATCATTTCTTTAGTGTTATGCATGGATGTCTTTTATTCCGTAGTCTTTAGTTTGGTGTGTAGAGTATGACTTGCACACAGAATATCAGATTTTAGGTTTTTTCATAATATAAATTTTATGTTCACAGTTTAGATGAAAATGGACATACCACTGATACGACTGTAGCATAGAGTTTTAGTATGCTTGTCTTAATTATGGGGAACAGATAATAGCATTGTTTATTATTACGACTCTCTATGCTAGTACACTTTGTGTCTATTGAACGGGACACATTGGAATAATTAATTTTATACTGACTATATAAATTAATTCACACCCCAAGGTTATTATGAATAGTATTTATACTTTTAATCCTAAAATAATTATTGATGTATGTATATTTAATATTCATTGTTTTGATTCATTAGATGATGCGATCTTATATGGGTCTATATTTCCGATAAGTTGATAGAGGTAGTATTTGTAACACCCCGACCCTTCACATGGCAATGGTATTGTTCACTTTGGGTAAAGTCCTCACGGTTTTATTCTTTCCAGGGGTCACCCATCCTTGCATTGCTCCAACATAAGCACGCTTAACTGTAGAGTTCTGCTAGGGTCTCTACCACATGAGAAAATGCCTTATTGAATGTAAGGGTCCAAGGTTTTTCCTTTTATAGCCTAGGAACTTCCTCTCCTTTTTCGATATGAGATACCAGGATATCACAATTCACCCCCTTACTTTTTCGATATGGGATACCAGGATATCACAATCCACCCCCTTAGGGCTGCATGTCCCCTTGCAGTAGCCTGCCAGCTCCAGTAGCCTGTCAATCCTTATCGACCCGCCCACTTAGTAGCCAGCCCACATGTCACGCGAGACGGCAGGGGCCCACACTCGGAGGTGAAGAGAGTCGACTCTGATACGATCTGTAGCACCCCGACCCTTCACATGGAAATGGTATTGTCCGCTTTGGGCAAAGCCCTCATGGTTTTGTTCTTCCCAGGGGGTCACCCATCCTTGCATTGCTCCAGTATAAGCACGCTTAACTGTGGAGTTCTACTAGGGTCTCTACCACATGGGAAAATGCCTAATTGAATGTAAGGGTCCAAGATTTTTTTTTTATAGCCCAGGAACTCCCTCTCCTTTTTCGATGTGGGATACCAGGATATCACAATATGGGCAGGTCGATAAAGAACTCCCTCTCCTTTTCTGATGTGGGCAGGTCAATAAGGACTGGCAGGCTACCGGAGCTAGCAGGCTACTGCACGAGGACGTGCAGCCCTAAGGGGGTGGATTGTGATATCCAGGTATCCCACATCGAAAAGGGAAAGGGAGTTCCTGGGCTATAAAGGAAAAACTCTGGACCCTTACATTCAACGAGGCCTTTTCTCAAGTGATAGAGACCCTAGCAGAACTCCGCAGTTAAGCGTGCTTACGCTGGAGCAATGCAAGGATGGGTGACTCCCTAGGAAGAACAAAATCGTGAGGACTTTGCCCAAAGAAGACAATATCGTTGCCATGTGAAGGGTCGGGGTGTTACAGATGGTATCAGAGCCGACTCTCCTCACCTCTGAGTGTGGGCCCCTGCCATCTCGCGTGACACGTGGGCTTGTGTTGGACATGTGTGGGTGTCGTGGACTTGTGTGGGTCCTTTTTTTGGTCGTGTTAAGGCCTTGGAAGTTTGTTGGTGTTTTGTTGTTTGGTGATTAGGTTTCAAATTTTGATTGGCGTCCTATGGTATTCAATTGATTAATTTATGAAAATTAGTCGATTTAAATACTTGTAGATTTTTTTTGGAGTTCGATTAGTTGTGTCATGGTTTCGGGAGTCGTGTGGTAACCTCAGGTGTTCGTGTTGATGCCATCCTCGGGGATGATGAGTTGGTGAGATGTGGGTGTTTGTTATGTGTTGAGTGCTTGGGCCCGTGATTTCTTTCGAAAAAGGGTCTTGAGTTGTGAACCGAGAGGCTTTTGGATTTTTAGTTGACCTTCAGGTTAGGCTTGGTTGTTATACGTGGCTATGTGCTTTTATATCGGGCTGACGCATGTTATAACGGTAGCTTATTCATGCCTGGATTATGTAATGTGATTTACATGATTTTTGATGGCATTATGTGTATTGTGCTTTATGCTTTAAGACCTTTAGTTTTATAGGTATGGATGTGGACTCTGAGGAACGAATGCATGTAGTGTATGTTGCATGGGCGCAGGTTTATATGAGTCGCGTGTGTAACATGTGACATGGTTTGTGATACGTAATGATAGTACGTGGTTTTATGCATTTAAATTCTTATTAGGTTATGCATAGTTGTATGGAATGAGATAGATGGTTATGTTAGCTCTGGCTAACGGTGATTACATTAGGGTTACGACCCTTCGGTTAAAGTTCGAGAAGATTACGTCAGGGTTACGACCCTTCAATTAAAGCCCGTAAAGAAGCGTTTGATAGGGCTACAGTCCCTCGGTGCAAGTCCGTAAAGAGGTATTCGTTAGGGCTATGGTCCCTCGATTAAAGTCTGTAAAGATGCACCGGCTACGATCCATCGGTGAAAGTCCGAGAAGATACATGGATTGCATGAGTTGCATTTTGGAACGGATAGACCAGTTTTCAAATTATTTTAAGAGTCGTGTATATCGCGATCTAAAAACCATTTTCAAACTGTTTTTCAAGGCTCCTGTGAGTGAGTCTAATGATGGTTTGTATCCTCGCTTCTCTTGCATGTGAAAACTATTTTAAAAGATTGAAAGAGAGTCTAAAATTGCACTTCGATTTCCTAGCATATTTTGTTTATATTGCATACTTGTCTAGTGTCTACTAAGCTTTGGCTCACGGTGTGGGATAAAATATTTTCAGGTACCGGTCACGCTGATTGATCTGGAGGTGCTGAAGAAGTGGAAGTGTTATAGTCTTCCTTTTTGTTCTTTGTTACATGTATGTTGTAACATGTCTTTCCGGTGTTGGAATCGTGTAGTGTAAGCTTTTGGCATTGGAGCCTTATGTAATGTAAGTCGTTTGGCATTTATATACAATGCTTGTGTGTTCCCTTGTGAGAGTGTATTTTCGGGATGGGTATAATGTTTGGTTGTTTGTGGGTGTTTCACGTGACCCGGAGTTTGGGACATGACAGTATTTAAATGGTGAATATTAATTATTGACAAAATCTACATCCCAAAATATCGGGATTGACGATACCCCCTTAAGGAAGCTTATAAGTTTTAACTGGGCAAAAGCCGGCAGGTGGATTTGATTATCTGACGGTCAAATAAGTTAAGCGAAAGGCCTTAAAAATTTTCAAGATGCCAATTAAATTAAATAGTCAATAATTAAATTTAATTGGCAGGTATCGAAAATCATAACGTGGGGAGAAATATTAAGTATTTAATAACATGAGCTCAATTCGTAAAGGTCTTGAGATTATGGGTTATAATGCAATTATAGTTATTTAGTGGTGTGAACTTTAATTCAGTGTTTTATAAAAATTACAGAAACCACTGCTAGTTTTCCATAATTACATATATCGCTATGAGGTTTACTTAATTGCAGAAATCGCTGATGGATATCTGTGTTCCACTGAAAGTCTTACTCATAATTACTCCACCGGTCCCTACTGTAGCCCTATAAATAAACGGGTAGGCTGAACCAGTTTCATAACTTATTTTCAAGACTAACGCTATCCAGGTTCTGCCGGTATGAGTTCTCGATAGATTATAGCCCACACTATATTCGAGAATTGCATAAGAAAATACAGTAGAAGGTCTGACAAGAACTTCAACTTGAAATTAAAAACGTAGTTGAAAATTTAACTGGTAAAAGGTATTCTTCTAAATTAACTTTGGTTGCACTAGTTTTAATTTTGATCGTTCAACGTTAAAAGTTTTATCTGGATTCCATTTCAGCATTTGCCCGTCTAGTTATTTTTTTACCAAAAATCGTTTGCAAAAATAATGATCTTGCCAATTTTACCTCCATCATACCCCAAGCCTTACATACCCAAAACACCAAACCAACAACCGGTTACATCAAGAACAAAGGCACAAGCTTCAATATGAGTATAAACCAAAACAAAACCGTAGATATGGTTGCCTAAACTATAACTCCTTATGGGTAATAAACTAGAAAACCATACATCTGTTAAACCAAAATATCAATGCCTATACAACTATTCAATTAGGTACCAAACAGGCACAAAGGGGCAAAGCATTACAAATCACCACCAAACCAAATCACAGCTTTCACAAAAAATTAGCTCCAGCAATGAACAGATCTAAAGCAGTAACCAAATACCACAACTTTAGCCATCTGGGTAACTAGAAGCAACCAATAATATAAGCAAAACCAAATTTTTCAAAAACACTATTGATAATACCCAAAACCCCGCAACATCAAAAGGCCAATATATATAGCATTCAAATCTACACCCGCCATATCAAAAAATACCCCACTAAGCCCATGCATTAGAAACATTCCTTTAGCCCTATGCATTTAAGTTTAGACATAAAAAACCCACCACACCCACACACCCACACCCACACCCACATATGCACCCAGTTCCTTACATAAGCGATAAGGGGAAGGCTATATACAAGGATTACAAAACACAAACGATAGCTCTTTAACAAACAGGCTGTGAACATAGAGGCCATTAAATTATAGGCCCACCATCCAGATGAGGTAAAACATAACTAAAACAAAAGACAAAGCTAATTTCCTTTGAGTTGGCAAAATACGAAACCCAAAAGATTCCATTACTGCCAAAAGATGTAGCACACACCGCATACACAGCCAAAAACCCTAATAAGCACCTATGTACAGTTATAAACAAGAGGCATCAACACAACAAGCACGGTGTTTAAACAACTAGACATAGACAACATGGACAGGTAAATTAAACACAAAGTTATAGACACCCCTCATAGCTAAGTAAAACAAACCAGTAGGAAGTCAAAGCCGAGAATAGTGCCTTTAGAGACTAGGCTTCTTCTTCTTTGGGTTTGCAAGAACACGAGACCTGGGACCACAGATAAAGCATAAGAGATCCAGAAAATATTTCCAAAAACCAACACACACACCTAGGCAATTCCTGACAATGCTCCACACAAAGTGTATGACTCTTCTCTCTAAGAAAAGGAAAGAAACAAATCTCACTAACACTTCCTCTTTACTACATGAGTTGCATAAAAAGAAAACGTAGCTCATAATAGTTAACAAAAATTCTCACATCACTCACACAAGTGGGTGTATCACTAGCCTCTCCAAAAAAAAAATTCCAAAACTCATTGCTCCTTACCACCTCCACGCTAACCTACACAAAACACCAGCATGATATAGGCGTTACAAAACCTCACCATCACTTTCTTATTTGAAGTATATAACCCAACTCTCTAAAAAAAATCCCAAATCACATTATGCACCTGAGGGCATACTCTGCATGTAAGGACCCGATTCAAAGCCCTAATATTGGCGACAATTAATTCATGAGATCTTAGATCGCCAAAAGATTAGGAGCCTTAGTTCGATCCAAACCCTAAAGACTAAACACTCAAGAGGCAAAACCTTAACACCCGAAAAAAACTCCCAACATCCTAAAGTTAATTAATTATCATGAAATATTAATTTAAAAACAAAGAATTCGCATAAAAACAATAAAATTATCGTTTTGCCCTTAAGACACAAGAAAATCTTAAAAACTCAAAATTTGACACATAGACACCCTAAATTAAATATTTAAATTAAAATAAGAGGCAAAAAACAAAATAACAACAAAAATAACCAAATTATCCCTTAGTGGCTGATTTTCTTAGAAAAGTGTGCCGAAAAGTCTCTTTTTGTATTTTAAACTCAAATTAAGAAAAAAATGTACAAATTAAGCATCATTATGACCCATAAATATTCAAACAAGTAATAATAATAATAATATAATATTTTAAGTCAACAAAATTAAATAAATCATTATTAAAACTCTTACACACCTAATAAAGGCAAAATGACACATCTAGTCAAAATAGCTTAAAGTGACTTAATTGCTTACACTTAATTACTCAATTGTTATCAATTTTATAATAAATTATAAAATTAATAAATTAATCATAAACTTATTAAAATAATTCATTTTGACAGATAAGAAGACCAAAAAGATATATCAAATTAATTTTTAAAGTACTTTCTTGGACAGTGTAGTACCAAAACATCATGCAAAGAAAATGAGCTAAAACATAACATGCAGCATACTAGGATGCTAGATCACAACATGACCTGAGGTGTAAAGTTTTTGGCTCTCTTCTAATTTTTGAAAACTCATAACTAATTCTAGAAAAATGTCATGAGTGTGTGCTTTATGTCCTGACTTATATTTTGATGTTATCTTTCATCTAAAATTTGTTTGAACTAATTTAAATGGATAAAACTTGAGATATGGCCTTTCTACCAAAACATGTCATTTTTAGACCAGTCTATGTTGCAGAGCCAAAAACTATATTTTAAAACGTGAAACAAGCTTAGGTGTCTTCAGGGATGTTGTATCTAACATATTTATCTACCTACCCACCAAAAATGAGTTTATTTTTCTGAGTTTTTGTTTGGTCAAATCACGTCTGAAACTCTGTTCATGTTTAGTAATTAAAAGAACTCTCTATCACGTATTTTTATGTAACCCAAAACCTCTATTTTTAATGATCATCTTCAAAAGGGGTCTTTATGAAAAAAGTTAAGGACATTTCAATCTAGTTTTTATACAAAAATTATATTCAAAAGCCTCTGTATGATCCCCAAATGATTTTTAAACTCTTTGTTAAAAACTAACTCTGCTGAGTGTTTGGCACCTTTTGAACACATTTTTTTAATCAAGTTATTTCTTCAATATTTTTTTAAAAGCCACCCTGAGAACTCTTCATGAGATTTGTAGAGGATAACTTAAACTAAAACATATCCAAAATTGAGCTTGGTAGGACCTATTTTGATGCCCCAAAACACCCATTTTTAGTAAAATTTTCTAAGTGTTACTGAAGTGTTATCACTTGCGAGGGCCAAATCACCTAGTTGCCTTAGGATTGAGCCTTAGTGTTCTTCGTAAAAGTTGTATAGAATAATTTTATCTAAATTGTGATAAAAATCCAGAATCTAAGTCCAAGTCTAACTACCTCAAAAAGTTGTTGTAGTTTACAAATAAGTAGTTGAAAGTTAATTAGAGAAATGTTAATTGTTTGGTGAAGCATGCTCTTATTGTGTGATATAATTTACATGATTTATTTGATTTAAAATATGTAAATAACGATTTAATGCAACTATATGACGAAAAATGACCATGTCATGAGATTAGGACCACACTTTAAATGTTGTACCTTGTGCTTTGAGTACTTATACCTTATGTTGTAAAGGCTTATACCTCATACTATGTTGGGTTGTACATCTTGCCATGTTTAGTTGCATACTTTGCTATCGTTAGTTTTACTTTGGGGTATATGTTGTAGTACCACGACCATTGGCATGTTGCATCCGAAGCATGTAGGATTTCATCTTGTACGAGTCAAGTATCGTTGTATTGTCGTGGGTTTTATGTGTGTCTTTGGAGTTATCACCCATTTGGTTCTAAGTCCAGGGCGTCCCAGGTGTACTAGTTTTGAGAAATATTTTGGGATAAATTTCCCTGTTTTATATTAGTGACTATGTTAGAAATTTGTTGGGCACCATGGGTTCGTCACTAGTATTCTAAGTCGCGTACCAAAGACTTTAGATTAACACTAGGCAATAACATCATGGATCTTAAGGTGGGATATCTGGTACAATCGGAATTGCATCGGTCCCATCCGTGTTCGATACAGCTGCATTGCACCCGTCCCCAACTCTTGGAGATAAAACTGCCAAGATCATTGTATTTGCAAAATAATTTTCGGTAAAAAATTAACTGGATAGGCAAACGCTAAAACGAGCTCCAGATAAAAATGTTGATGAAGAGCGATCAAAATAAAACCCGTGCAACCGCAGTTAATTTAGATGAATACCTCTTGTCGATCTAATCTTCAACTACGACTTGATTCTGAGTTGAAACTCCAGTCAGATCTTATACTGTATTTCCTAACGCAATCCTCGAACATAGTGTGCGCTACGATCCTCTGAGAACTCGTACCGGCAGAACTCCGATATATTTAAGTCTTGAAAGACAAAAATAATATCATAATAATATATGAGATATCTGAACTATCAATTCTATCAATCTCAAACTAGTTCAGCCTACCCGCGTATATATAGGGCTACAACAGGGACCTGGGGAGTAATTAAGAGTAAAACTTTCAGTGGAACAAAAACACCTACTAGCGATTTCTATAATTAAAGAAAGACGCATAGTGGTATCTGCAATATTGGAAAACAAGCAGCGATTTCTGTAATTTCCATAAAACACTGAATTACAGTTCACACAACTAAAGAACTATAATTGCACTATGACCCATAATCTCAAGACCGTCTTGCATTGAGCTCCTGTTATTAAATGCTTTCTATTTCTCCCCACGTTAAGATTTTTGATACCCACCAATTAAATTTAATTACTGTAATTTAATTTAATCGGCATCTTGATATTCCTTAAGTCTTTCTGCTTAACTTATTTGACCGCCGGATAAATAAATCTACCTGCAGGGTTTGGCCCGGTCAAAACTTATAAACATCCTTAAGGGGATATCGTTAATCCAGATCTTTCGAGACGTGGATTCCGTTAATAATTAATATTTTCCATATAAATAATACCGCTATTCAACTCACTAGGAATATAGACCCATATAAGATCGTACCCTCTAATAAATCAAAATAATGAATATTAAATATACACAAATCAATAATTATTTCAGAATTAAGAGGACAAGCACTATTCATAATAATCTTGGGGTGTGAATTAATTTATATAGTCAGTAGTCGGTACTAAATTAATTACCCTAAATATCCCGTTCAATACATACAAAGTGTACTAACACAGAGAGTCGAAATAATAGACGGCGCTATTATCTATTCCCTATAACCAAGGCAGGCCTACTAAAATTTTGTACTACAGTCGTACCGATGGTATGTCTATTTTCATCTAAACTGTGAACATAAAACTTATATTCTACAAGAATCTAAAATCTGATCTTCTGTGTATAAGCCGTACTCTACACACCAGATTAAATACTATACAGAATATTGGACATTCATACATAACAAAGAAATAATACACATACATTATTCATAAATATTCTCATAAAATAGAAAATTAATTTTATTAAAATAAAATTAAAAACTAAAAATATAATTTTCAGTATACCAACCCTAACACCAGTCACATCCTTAAGATCAAGTTCGTTCGAGATCAGAAACAAAGGATGCTGAGCTTATCACAAGCAAAGTATAATAATGATATCCTTACTCGTTTTAGCATGCGGGATTCTAAGAAAGGATTTCTCTCTTTTAGGCATCGAATTCTCTATTCAAGGATCAGTGTCCTAAGACACCTTATGAGATAAAGAAGATGAAGGCAGTTTCTTATGCTTCGGCAGTAGGAAGCCTCATGTATGCTATGCTTTACACTAGACCCGACATCTGCTTTGCCATTGGCATAGTTAGTAGATATTAGTCTAATCTAGGGCAAAAACATTAGACTACGGTAAAGAATATAATCAAGTACCTAAAAAGGATTAAGAATTTTATGTTGATTTATCAGAAAGATAGTCTAGTACCTTTGGAGTACACAGACTCAAATTTTTTATCAGACATAGAGTTTACATCAGCAGACAACTTTGTAGATCATTTACAAAGAGCTTACCGGCTAGAACTTATGATAGTCATGTAGAGGGCATGTGAGTCAGATGTATGGTAATATGGTTTTAAGTATAAATAGGAGATAGTTAGGGTTGGTATACTAAAAACTTTATTTTTAGTATTTAATTTTATTTTAGTAAAATTAATTTTTTATTTTATGAAAATCTTTATGAGCAATATATGTATATCATTTTTTTGTTATGCATGGATGTCTAATATTTTGTATAATATTTAATTTGGTGTGTAGGGTACGGCTTGTATAC
Source organism: Heliamphora exappendiculata (assembly GCA_034768845.1). Lineage (NCBI taxonomy): Eukaryota > Viridiplantae > Streptophyta > Magnoliopsida > Ericales > Sarraceniaceae > Heliamphora > Heliamphora exappendiculata. Next base: position 963 of record JAOTRH010171325.1, on the reverse strand, counting down.
AAAAGATCAAATTTTAGGTTCTTGCAGAATATAAATTTTATGTTCACATTTAGATGGAAATGGGCATACCATCGGTACGATTACAACACAGAGTTTTAGTAGAACTATCTTGGTTATGGTGAACAGATAATAACGTCTTCTATTGTTCCGACTCTCTGTGATAGTACACTTTGTGTGTATTAAACGAAATAATTGAGATAATTAATTTTATTCTTACTATATAGATTTATTCACACCCCAAGATTATTATGAATAGTACTTATCATCTTAATCCTGAAATAATTATTGATTTACATATATTTAATATTCGTTGTTTTAATTAATTAGAGGGTGCGATTTTATATGAGTCTATATTCCGGGTGAGTTAGACAACGATATTATTTGTATGAAAAAGATTAATTATTGATGGAATTCACGTCTCGAAATATCGAAATTGACGATACTCCCTTAAGGAAGCTAATAAGTTTTGATCGGATCAAACCCTGCAGGTGGATTTGATTATCTGGCAGTCAAATAAGTTAAGCGAAAGAGTTTAAGAAATATCAAGATGCTGATTAAATAAATTGTTAGTAATTAAATTTAATTAGCTAGTATCGAGAATCTTAATGTGGGAAAAATGGTAAGTATTTAATAACATTTGCTCAATGCTATGTAATCTTGAGATTACGGGTAAGAGTGCAATTATAGTATTGAAAATGTATACTGAAAAGTCATGATTTTTATGTATTTTATTCTGGATTCCAGGTATATTAATAAGAAATATTTGAGATGATTTTGCATTTATAATTTTATATTTACATTTGTGATGTATGAATGCATAGTCCGTATATTCTATCTAGTATTTAACTCGGTACGTGATGCACAGAAGATCGGGTCAAAAGTTCTAACAGATTATACAGGTAGGCTCACAATCGCAGTGGACCCAGACATTCTATTGGTACGATTGTAGTACATCGTTATAGT
>JAOTRH010171324.1:0-43898 GCA_034768845.1 Heliamphora exappendiculata | reverse complement strand
AGATATATTTGGTTAGAGACTCTATTTTTTGAATTGATTTTGAACTAATTTTTTAATAATTTCTATTTACTTGATCTTATTTGAAGATATGATCTTATTTTATTTTTTTCAAGAGATAAATATTAAAAATACAAAATTTGCTTGAATTGGGATTACATGAAGAGTTCTTTTGAAAGATTACAACTTGAAGACGTTAGGTCTGACGTAGTTAGGAATTTTTGTGTCTATTTGGAATTGCCAAGAGGGAGATTGTTAAGAATTTAATTTATAATTAAAGTATTTTATTTGTATGACAATTCAGGTGTTTGAGTAATTGTAAAACTCTTAAATGAATTAGAATTGTAGTTGTTCGATAATCCTAGAGACTCTGTTTTTTAAATTGATTTTGAACTAATTTTCTAATTATTTCTATTTACTTGATCTTATTTGGAGATATGGTCTTATTTTGTTTTTCAAGAGATAAATATTAAAAATACAAAATTTGCTTGAATCAGGATTGCATGAAGAGTTCTTTTGGAAGATTACAACTTGAAGACGTTGGGTATGACGTAGTTAGAAGTTTTTGTGTCTATTTGGAATTGCCAATAGGGAGATTGTTAAGAATTTAATTTGTAAATAAAGTATTTTATTTGTAAGGAAATTCAGGTGTTTGAGTAATTATAAAACTCCTAAATGAATTAGAATTGTAGTTGTTGGATTATCTTAGAATTCCTAATTAATTTGGGTTTCTAAGATGTTTCTAATTAATTTGTTTAAAATCTTTTAATTGAGTTATAAATTTTAATTGGATTATGAGTTCTTTATCAGAATTGTATTCAAGTCAGAAGACTAAAGTACAAATGACAAAATTAAAGGCACAAGCCAATAAAATAGGATCGTGCAAGCAATATGCAATCTGGCACATGATCGCTCAAACGGTCCCAAGCGCATTCGAGTGGATCACAGGCAATTTTAATTAAATTGAAACTCTAATTGTCTGATTTTTAAGCCTGTAAATAAGATCATAAGCCGGCCATGAAAATTAATTTCTCCACTTCAATAATTAGATGTTCAAAAGCAGATCAAAAGTTCTTTTCGAATTTCAAAAATTTTGAAATTATTCGTGTTCAACTTAGAAGGCATTCTAAATTTACCAACAGAGGATTCTGCCGGTGTGAAAGTATTGAGGAATTAGGAGTCTTTTATAAGAATTGTATTCAGGCCAAAAGACTAAAGTACAAGTAACAAAGTTGGAGGTACAAACCAATAAAGCAGGATCATGCAAGCAGTATGCAATCTGACACATGACTGCTCGAACGATCCCCAGTGCGCTCGAGCGAATTTCAAGCAGTTTTAATTGGATTGAAACTCGAATTGGCTAGTTTTCAAGTTTATAAATAGGATCATAGGTTAGTCACGAAAATTAACTTCTGTACTTTAATAATCAGATATTCAAAAGCAGATCATAAGTTCATTTCGAGTTTAAAAAATTTCAACTTAGAAGGCATTCTAAGTTTACCAACGAAAGATTCCGCTAGTGTGAAAGTATTGAGGATTCAATACGTGTGAAACTTCGAGAATTCGTAGTTGTGGTGATCAAGCGGAGAACGATGCACGTGAATTCGGCAAGATAGTTTAAGATGTTTTGATTGAGAATTCAATCAAAATTTATAAATGGGTGTTTTGTAACTGTTCAATTGGTTAGTGCTTGATTTATCTGGAGTAAGATTAGTCCTGTAATTTTTTACCCAAGTTAGAAATTCTACGTAAAAAATCTCGTGTGTTGAGTTTGGATGTTTGATTCTTTACTTTTTGATTTTCACGACATAGATTGACTAAAAAAGTAATAAGTATAATTTTTTAATTGATTTGATTAAAAAATATAAAAATAATTTTTTCAACCTGCCACTATGAATATTATTGTAAGCCATACGGCTAATTATTTTTTGGGAGATTAGTAAACTATTCAATTTTCTCTTTACCTTTAATTACAGTATTCTTGTTAATCAACGAGTTAAAGTCTCTTGTTTTCGACATTTGTTTTCAAATCAACGGAGTTGTATTTATATTATTTTAATTTTTTTTGCATGTTTTTGTTACATCAATTTGTTTTTCTTTAAACCATATACTATAATAAGTGCAGTATTATATATCACGAGAAAGATTAAAATTAAACTTTTCACAAACTTTCTTACACACTAAACAAGTGCTGAAAATTAACTATCACATATTTCTCTCTCTTTTTCTTTTCTTTTCCTTCACTGTTCTTACGAATTATTTTCTTATTTTGTATTCTTGACAACTAAAAGATTTGAAAACTAATTCCCATTTAATGTTTTAAGTTCCATACTCTTTGTTTTCCAGCAAATATTTATTTGCATTAATTATTGCATAATTTGCAAAACAAGCATTCTCATTTCAAAGTGCAATCTGAATTGCATAGCAACAAATTGTATGCTGAAGATAGATTTTTATTTTAAAATTAAAATGATTCTGTTCAGATCCTCCACTGAATTATAATCTATTAGTGTTGATCATGTGAAAATATGTAAAAGTAGAAATCCACTTTTTGGAGATTTAACTTTTGGTGCAGCTATCTTTTTATTGAAATTCTCTCTGTCTAAATCTTATTTTATGAGACCACTTGTTGGTTGTTTACTGATTTAATCACCTTTTCGCTGCTGGCACCCTAATCATGCTTTTAAGTAAAGTTTTGGGTGTGTGTGTAAAGTTGGGATATGCTCCTGATCAATTGTGAATCTTTTCATAAGATAATTAGTTTTTTTTTCACCCCTTTCAAGGCTTCTTGGTTCCAGCAATCGTTTGTTTTTACCTCTCTCTCTCTCTCTCTCTCTCTCTCTCTATATATATATATATATATAATATTCAATCCTATATTGTTTAAATATGATTTAACGTGGAGATTTCTCCATATAATAACTTAAATTAAGATTTTTTTATCGAAAAAGAGGCATAGAACTTAAATATATTTTTAATCGACAATAAATCAAACAAAAGAGTTTATTAGCATAAACAGCCCCGCTCTAAAAAAAAAGGAGCAAAGAATCCTTACAAAAGAAAGAGAAATAATTTTCATAAAAAAAATATCAAATTTCTACGTAAAAAAACACAAATTCTTATGAGAGTAGGACCCAACATTACATAAAATAAAAAATATGAAGAAAAATAATCTCATATGTTACAGCTTCGCAATTTTTCTCAAAACAACGGTTGCCTCTGCTTTATAATTGTGAGACCCGAACTCGTCTCTTTTTTAGACTTATATGCTCTTGATGTATGATTTACTCGTTTTTTTATGCATGTTTAACTTTATTTGATCATGTGGAGTTAGTTCCCAAAGTTGTAGAGAGTTGTAGTGCGAATTTTAAAATTTTTTTAAAAAAAAGATATTTTCGAGATATTATGACTATAAATATCTTGTGTTAGATATTTTCATCAAAATATCGCTTTCTTGTTTCTCTCTAGCTTTAAACTCACCAAACGTTCTGCCTCTTCTTTAACTTCTTGGGGGCCCGAGACTAGGTTTTTGATAAACCAATAGCTGATTCTTAGTATCGGCATCGTGGTTTATGCATCCATCCAGTCATAATTTTATTCCGGCGAAACTCAGTTTTGCATGTGGATTGAGACGTCGAGTTTTGAACTCACTGAGGTAGAACCTTAGACTGTATAATTGTTAGAGGATATCACGTATAATTATATGTTATTTCACCATATAAAAACGCGTGAAAAGGGTGTTTGTGTTCAAGATGGATTTTTGGTTTAAAAATCACTTTTTGGCGTTTTTGGTGGATGAAATCATGTTTTGAGTGTTTCTTTTATGGCTTTATGATAAGCTTGGATTTACTTTTCCATGTGGGTATCAAAAACAGGAAATTGGAGGCTTGATTTGAGATTTGAAAACCAAAATCGTAGCTCAAAAATATGATCTAGGCAGGTTCAGTCGACTGGACTTATGAGTTCAGTCGACTGGACCTAGGAGGTTAGTCGACTGAAATGGCTTCTGTTTCGGTTCCCTCGTTCCAGTGTGTTTTTCAGTCGACTGGATGGTGAGTCCAGTCGACTGAACCTGGACTGTTTTGGGAAATGATGTGTTTTGGTTCAAGCTTTCCTCGTGTGATGTTTATCCGAAGTTGTTTATGAAATTCTATGGTTTCAAAAGGGTTATTAGAGGTTTTCAAAATGATGATTTGAAAACGGAGTATTGGAAAAAATTTTCAAACATGTTTGTGAAGGTTCGGAGCTAGCCTTTGGGGTTGAGTCTCGACTTCTAAAATGTTTTGGTGAAAATCATATTTTTACATGTTTTGTTTGATCTCCATGGTTCATGGATTGGATATCGTTATATACATGTGTTGTATATCAGTTTGTGGGTTGGTTTTGAAATGTTCTCCATAGATGTACCGTGACAATGGATATTATTGAGTTGGGCTTTCATTGCTCTTCGGTGTAAATCCAAAAACGTGAGCAGCGTAGGTGCTTTGTACCTTCGGATTAGTTCTCGTAAATTGAGTATGTGTGGGTGCTTTGTACCAACGGTCTCAGGTCCCGTAAATTAAGCAGTAGGTGCTATGTACTTTCGGGCTAGTTTCCGTAAATTAAGTGGTTTGGTTGCCTTCGTGAATGGCATCGTTGTCGTGACTCCGCATAGAACTTGTCATTACTTGGCCTACGGATGCAGGATAATGGATGAGAGTTTATAGTTGTTGCCTTTGTCTATATGGCAGAGTCGGTACACATGATTACTTTTATTGTGTTTCCTTGGCTGCGTGTCCCGATTTGAGAATGTTGTGCTTTACTGCTTTTTCTTAACTATGGCATGATATCTGTCATGATTATATACATAGTTTTAAGGACAAAAAACTGTTGATTTTGAGATGGAAAACCTTTTTGGGTGTTGTGGTCGAGTTAGCTCCCACTATATGATTGCATGACCTGTATTACAGTTTACAATCTATTTTCTATTGGGTTTCAGCTCACATTGTGGGATTTTCTGAAAAATATTTTCAAGTGAGCACGTGGAGTTAACCTAGTTGCAGAGGTAATGGAAGACTTGCTGTAGTTTTTTCTTTTTGAAACATGTATTTACACATGTGACGTCTGTTCAGGCTGGTTTTGTACGTCTTTTAGTGATATACTTATTCATGTATGAGAATACATGTTTACTATTTATAAGAGTTGAATTTGAAAATTCTTCTATCCAAATGTTGTATTTGGATTTTCAACTGTGGAACTTATTTTTCCTTAAATGGGTGTTTTAGTGGATTTTCGCGTGACCCAGATGCTTGGAGCCTGATAATGATGTTGGCATTTTTTTGCCCAAAAATAGTTGTTGAGCGTGATAGAATACGATAAATGGCATCAAATTATGATCTACGAACAGATTTGAAACGAGATCTAAAAAGATGATGGTAGTTAGAGTAACGTTTTCACTTTCGTGTCAAGAATATCAAAATTCGTTGCTAGAAAACGAAAGTTTGTCGGATTAAAACAGTTTCATCGTTGATACATCAAAAATAAAAATAAAAAACAAAAAAAAAAGCAAAGGATGGAGAAAGACAAAAAAAATTACCGAGAATAAAAACCAAAACTAAAGAAAAAAGTCAAAAGAAAAAGATAAAAACACTAGATAAATAAGAAAAAAAAAGAAGAACGAACCGGAGAAGGAAAGCGCTGCCGTCTGCCCTCTTAAAAAAACCTAAGAAAAAAAATCCTAGTTGTTGGATGATAATAGACTAAAAAGTATTGCACATGATAGATACATGAGGTAGATGGTAGAATATACAATTTACATTACCTGAATAAGCACTTGACAGTCACTTAATAATGTTGGTGCTTCTTTACTTTATAACTTAAATTTTTAAGTTAAATACAATTTAAATAAATGTCCGTGTGTGTGTGGAGAGAGTGAAAGGAGAAAATGTACCTAGCCAAGTTCAAAGCAGACCAACTCAGTTGGATTTTACTAGCTAATAGGACATGGTGCACAAATTGTATTGTATGTGAAGACAATATACATAACATCTTTTTTGTACAAGTTGACATCAATTCACTTTATGAGTACTTAGAATTTGTTATTTCTAAATGCTAGGTATGGCCAAATACATCCAAATGATATATATATATATATATATATACATATGTGTGTGTGTGTGTGTGTGTGTGTGTGTGTGTGTTTTGACAATACCAGCAAAAGTTTCTTGGCTGGTCAAGTCTTTTGTCTTTATCTTCAAAGGGGGATCAGCTAGTATCAATTCCATCACTGGGGATGGAATGGCTAGATGCTAAGTACCATGCATGTATATATTGCTTTCATATTAATGTCATTGATGCAGATTCAATTGATCATCTATATATGCATCAAAGTAATTGTTTAATATTCTTATGGTTACAAATATTTGGTTATCAAAAGTTGAATACTAAATGATGTGTCATCAAATTTAGTATTTATTATCTCAGTTGCTCGAAAATCTTTAAACATATAAATAGAAAAAAGATTCATTTCTAATTTAATATAACTATTTGTGCAAGTATTTTACGATTAAGAAGTACCCATTGATCTCTAAATCGTTTTATTATAATTATATGGTAGTAGCTCATTTCGCGAATTATTGCATTTATACGAGTGATCCACTTGAGCACTGATGACACATTATTTTCATTTATTTTTTTTGTACATGCCATTTTGGTTTCTTTTATCGCTTGTTGATCAATTTTGTCGATTATACAACTATTATTTGCTTTTCTCAATTTTCTTCTTATTTCTCAAATTACAAATTGATAATTACAAGAGATGAAATAAATCATGTAAAAGTAAGCCTAGTAAAATATAGAATTTCTACAACATAAGAGGAAGGGAGATTAACTGGGGATGAAATATAACATTTTTTAAATGAAATAATCAATATCCATGAATGAATGGATGGTCATGATTTTTCATCCATGCATGCATGTGTGCAAGAGGAAAACCATTTCTATGGGCCAAACAAAATCACTGTCTAAAGCAGTATGTTGAAAACCAGTCCATAAATACTTCCAATTGGCTCCTTACAAGGGAATTGATGGTGTTGGTTGTAAAATCAAACAAATTATGAGGCCTCATCATCCTTGGTATCCCCCACCTACTATTCATTTCACTAGTCACTTGATACCTTATGGGCAAGGGCAGTATTGTATATATAAAATTATTTGATATTTTGAGAGTATTAAAATAATATATGTATTCAATAAATAAAAGGTGTGGATACATATTGAATGAAGTACTAATTTTTTGTCTCAAAAATTACATGTTCATTTGTTTTATTACATTGAAAGTCGTTGAATCATATGAGAATGAATCTTAAAATATGAAAATCTAGAAATATATCTAACAATTATCAAAATACCATAGCAGAGTACATAGAACATGTGATATCTTTCCTATTAAATGAATCATTGTACGTTGTCTTTTATCTAATTAACAAAATTGGGTTATCATCGTTATATTTGAAGTATTTTTTTGCAATATTACTAAATAAAAATAACATGCAAATATATTAATATGGTATTCTAAAACAATTAATGTACACATGTTATAACCATTAATACTACTCTTTCAGTGGTAGGGATGTATAAAAAATTCAAAAGAATCGATTTAATTCTTAAATTTATTTGGAATCAAATCAATCCAATCTGTATACACTAGTAAAGGTTTTTTTTTTTAAATGATAGTGAAGGGAACAGTATAAGATGGGGTGGGATTTGAAAACTGCTTGAACAAGACAGAACTTCAAATCATTCAACCTCTCCAACCCCACATTGACGTAATATTTTAAAACATGGGATAGGCAAATTGCAAGCTCTGGGGTGGAAGCCACTCAAAATCCACTTTAAAAAATATATATATTTATGATGTTACCAAATTCAAGAAAGCAGTCTTTCAAAATATTGGGATTAATTGAGCCACTGTGAGTTTGAATTTTACTGGTTGTTAAAAGAGAAAATGAAAGTTTTTTTTTCTTCAAGAAAGAAGTACTATAGGTTCAAATATATTTTTAATTGACAATAAATCAAATAAAATAGAGTGTTGGCAGAAATAAAATAATTCTAAAAAAGGGCAAAAAATCCTCAAAAAAGAAGGAGAAATAACATACTAAAAAATGACGTCAAATCTTCATGCAAGAGAATACGCACTCTTACAAGAGGAGAATCTAATACTACAAAAAAAAAAAAAAAATCATGCTATTGCTCGGAAATTTTATTCAAAAGAACAATTGGTTCCACCTTTATTTTACACGGTTGATATTTTTTTTACCGAAGATGATCGCTCAGCATGATAAATCGCAGTAAATAACGTTAGATTATAGTCTATAAACAAATTTGAAACCATATATAAGAAGATAGTGATGGAATAATGTTTCTATTGCGTTAAATGGTACTATGATTCGTTGCCAAAAAATAAAAGCTTTTTGAATCAAAATGGCTTCGTTGTTGATAGACGGTAATCGTTCGATCATAAAAAATAAATAAATAAATAAAGCACAGAGAAAGACAAAAAAAACTATCAAAAAAAAAAAGAAGGAAACAAAAGAAAAATAAGACAAAAATACAGGATAAAAAATAAAACAAGAAAAAAAAATGATAAAAGGAAGAACGGATGTTCCGAGAGGAAGGGAACGCGGATTCCGCTACCGCCTCTCCCTAAAAAAAAAATCTAAGAAAAACTCTATTTATTGTATTATTTTAAAGAGAGAAAAAGAGAGAGATGGCCTAATAGGATTGAGAAATGAGAATCTAATCCAACCTGAAGACGAAAGGTTAAAGATATGACAAATTATATATATATATATATATATATATATATATTTGAATTTATATATTTTTTACAAAATATAGTGAGTGTTTGTTAAAAATTAATTCTCAACTTTTAACTTATAATTCATTAAAAAGTGAAAAAAAATCAAATATATGTGATTATAGCTTGTTGCATGTTGTTTGTAATTCTAAATTGACAAATTAACCAAAATTCTTCTGTTTGAACTATATATAAGTTTACAGTATTTTAAGGTATCCAAACTAATAATACAGGCCTAATTAAAATAGAGGCAAAATATCTTATAAACTAATTCTAAATACTTAATATGTGTCATTAAAAAATGTTAAACTTGATACCACAAACTTAATAAATTTTTAAATTTCAAATTTTCACCACTAAATTATCTCTTTAATTATTTTAATTATAATTTATAAATTTATAATTTTAACTACAATAATACATTTAGGTAACTCATCTCCTGCCAATGACATAATTTGGCAATATCTAAGGATAGATACAACATATATAGAAGGGTATGCCAATATTCTATCCTATATATATATATATATATAATCACTTTCCATACAAGTCATTCCCTTACTTTACAGATAAGATGTAGCTGTTAATGCAGTGTTTCATGGTGCCATCACTTCCTTGATTCATTTAATTAATTAGGATGAACAGTTCATTAATAAGAAAGTGAGCTAAATCAGAGCCTAAACCATCTTATCTTATAAAGAACAACGGTATTGATGTGATGTGTTCTACATGACACTTTATTTTTTAATTTTTTTTTATTAATTAGGTTTTTTTTTATTTATTTAAAGATTAATGTTTTTTTCTCATTCATATAAACCCAATTTTCTCTCCTTTTTATTTTAAATTCAATTTTTTTTATTTTTCAAAAAATATTTATTTTTAATATATATGTATATATGATGTCTGCAAAAATAATAAATTTTGTAAGTTTTTAAATTTACATATATTTTTTTATTATTATTTATTTAAATTAAGAGTATGCAACAAAAATATTTAAACTATCTCTTAATAATAAAAAAAATATTTATTATTTAAATTTAATTTTATAATTAAATTATATTTAAAGGTGACTTTAGAGACCGGTGATTACTAGTTTACATACAATTTCTAAAAGGCACATGTCATTTGTCATGTTCATGGCAGGCAACCTCATGCAACTTTGACACGTGTACGTTTTAAAATTCAAGTAGGCATGCTGGTACAGAATTATACATATCTAAAGAGTGTTTGTTATTATTTAAATGGTACTTTTTACGTCATAATTTAATTAGTAGTTAATTTATGTTATGTAAAATAAAAAATAATAATTTATAAATAAATTAATTTAAGAATTTATAATATTTAAAATATTAAGAAATTTTTTTAAAATAGTCTAGTTTTGTTAAATTCATCGTGTAAAATATAATTTAATTTTTTAAAAATATTTTAATAAAATATAAGCAATTATAAAATGAAGGAAAAAACTCTATTAAATGCATTTTTTTTTATCTTTAACACAATAATAAATAAATTACCATTTACAATTCTTCAATGTGCTCAACCTTCCAAAAAAAATATTTTAAAATTTTAAAATTGAATTAAAGAAAAACAAAACAAAACAAATAGTCTTTAAATATAAAAGATTTTTTTTTATTTTGCCTATCAACTAAACAAATATATGTAATTTTTAAAAATATTTATAACATTATTTCAAACTTTAAAATCAAATATTTTTAATAATATTAAAACTTGTATATTAAAAGTTTCATTAGACTTTCTTACCATTTATAAAGTTTTAAATCTCTCACAATTTCTAAATTATTTTACTTTTTTAAACTCTCTATATATCTCTCTTTGTAGCTGTAAGGATGGCAACAGAGTTATCTTTTTACAGTTTTAACTTTATTCATCTCCTCTGCACTCACTATGTTATTTCCTTCGCTATGTTATTTCTCGGGTAATTGAAATTCTATATTCAATCTTCATTAGTATTTTTTAGATATTAATTGTAGTACCCTTTATCTTAAAATAAAAAAATTTAACTAATCTAGTTTTAAAATTTTAGAATGTTTAGTCAATAATTTATATTTTATGTAGTTTTATTTTAGTACATATGTAATTTGTAATTTATACCATTATATATAAAGAAAGATATCAAGCATAGTTGTTCCGTCTTCACATTCGTCTTTAATCTTCATCGAATTGAATAAAAAATTTTTGAACGAAATAGATTAGATCATACCAATTTTCTCTGCGAGTCGAATAAATTGTCTCTTATATTATTAATTCTCGTTATTTGTTAAAATTTTATTATTTTTAAGAATTTATAAGGAGTTTTTCATCTATAGTTATTTTTAAAAGAAAATGCTGATGGAATTTTTCACAATTTTTAAGAATTTTCTAATTTTAAAGTATTAGAAAATTAAAAAAATTCAATCAAAATTCAATGTATATAATGTAGTTAAAAAATTAATTTCTTACTATATATAGAAATAGTACTTAATTTAAGAGATACTTCTAGAAAAATTAACTTATTTTATTAAATTAATATCTCAAATGATGTGCCACATCATGCATTTGAAATATTAATTTAATAAAATAAGTTAATATCTCTAGCATTATTATAAGGATTAATTAGTTTAGGGTCCTATTTTGACAACTTATTTCAATATAGATCTCATACTCTGAACTGGTATCCCACGAAATTTTTTTAATAATTTTTAAAAATTTTATACCTTCAAAATGTCTTCATAAAATTTGATATTATTTAATACCAGGCTGATTTTATTTCCAACATTATAACACATGTTAAAAAATATTTACGGAGACTTTATCATTCTATTTAATTCTAATTCCAGAATATCTCATTATTCTATATTTATTTCAGTATGTTATAATAATATAACATAGCTGAAAATAGAACACTTTATATGACAAGTTGAATTTCGAATTTATAGTAATCAATGATCATAAATAGATGGGATCATATTGTATTACATTATTAACTAAAATTATTTTCATTACACAGATTTCGAAAATATATTGTATTACACTGTTCTATTAATACACAGATTTTCGGAGTACAGGTTTTGGAGCAAAATCACTTTTAAAAAATATTAAATATTACTTATATGAAGGCATGTGTAATATAAAAAGTAGCATTTCATAAAATAATCGTTTCGTGGACTTCTTTAAATTATAAACTCTATATTTTACATTTTTAGATAATTGGTAGAGAGTTAAATTGCAATTATATAGAAAAGAAAAACTTTTTAAGTTGAAAATAGAATTTATTTTATTGAAAATGAGAATATTGATGAGGTTATTCTGTTTGATAAAATACAACTTTTGATGTATGTAAATATGTCAACAACTTGTAAAAATATAAGAGCAAGGTAAGATAACTTGCTTAGAAATAAGAATATGTTAACATGACAAAATAAGTAAGATTAAAAATGAGAACATGTTAACATGATAAAATAAATTGTGATACACAGAATGAATATATATTCATATTTTTTTATATGCCCACAACTTACGAGAATACGAGAATATGAGAATATGATAAAATAACTTGCTTAGAAGTGAGAATATGTTAACATGATAAAATAAGTTGTAATAAAAAGTGAAAATATGTTAACATGATAAAACATATTGTGATAAAAAAATAAATGTATGTTCATATTTTCTCATATAAATAATATTTGATATTTTCTAAATGTGGTTTCACTCTAGAGTTTGTAACCCAAAAATATGTGTAATGGAACGGCGTAATATAATATATTTTCGAAATCTGTGTAATAAAAATGACTTTGGCTGAAAATATAATACAATATGATCTCATCCATTTAGGATTCTTTATTACCATAAATTTGAATCCCATATGAAGTATTATGTTTTTAGTTATATTATAATATCATAACATGCTGAAACAAACATATAATTATGAAATATTCTAGAATTGGAATTAAATATGATGATAAAATTTCAATAAATATTTTTTAACAGGTGCTATAATGTTAGAAATAAAATTAACCTAACATTAAATGATATTAAATTCTATAAAGAACATTTTGAAGGTATAAAAATTTCAAAAATTATTAAAAAGATCTCGTTGAATAACAGTTCAAAGTATGGAATCTATTCTCAAATAAATTGTCAAAATAAAATCTTAAATTAAATCATAAATGTATTTTTAGTTTTGACCTTTCTTCTATCATAAAAAAAAAAACTAATGATAATGCGGGCAAACTTTTAAAATTGGAGTTATATGAAGGCTTCGGGTGAGCAATAAATTAATACTGCCGTTAGAAAAGTTTTTAGAACTGTTCTATAAATTAGGAATGTTTTAAAAAAATCGATGAAATTAGTGAATCAGCTCAAATTAATCTAAATCGTATGATTTTGTTCAATTTTTTGGTTAGCAGTTTGGTACCTATTCCAAATTTGTAAGAATCATTCATTATAGTTCGAATTGTTGGTTCTCCTATTAAATTTTTAGAGAACTATATATTTTTAAAATTGTTCATAATGGACATTAATTTTTTTTAAAAAAACATTTGATAATTAACTGTGAGCATTGTAAATTGAATGGCACAATCAAAACCAATTGGATTAGTTAAAAAACAGTGATCCCGAACAGAGTCACGAACTGAACTCGTAGTTGCTGAACTCGTAGTTGCTGAACTCACTAGAGACCTGCTAACACTGTTACCAAATTCCTGTAAGACGAGGAATCTCGATAGTACTTTCTGGTCTGGTTTGACTGGAAAGCACTCTAACGTTTAAATTAAATTTTTTTATAAGAGGTTTCTAATCAAGAATTAGATTGAAATTGCATTTCTGGGGGTGTGGAGAACTTGTTTTTATATAGAGGTTGAAACCAAAGAAGTTGAGTCCTCCTAAAACTCAGTCTCTTATCTTTTTAAAGATTTTATTTTATTCAAAAGCAATTCTTGTTGCTTTAGTATGCTATATTTTCTACTCCCGAACAATCTGTATTATGAATGGAATCTCTTTGAATTATCTGTTTTGGCTAGGGCCAACTTAGGTCTGAGTATTGTGGACTGTCTTTTTTTAGGGTGGTTCAAACTCGTATGGGTCGAATAATTAATAGGCCGACCTCTTGATACAATCTTCAATCTTACTTGCTTTGGGCTGGACTTCTTCATTAACAATTGTCATAAAAATAATGAACAAAAATTATTGAATGGTTCTTAAGAATTTAGAACAATTGTCATAAAATGTCCATGTCATTATACCAGTTTGGTGCAGATTTCAAATTCTTAATGAACCTACCTTCTTAATAATTATTGCTCATTATTTGTTAATTGTCACTAATTTTTGTTAATTAGTATAATTTGGTTCACGATTTTTTAGTAATAAATAATGAATATTTTATGACAATTGTAATAAATGGGTCGCTATAGAATTGTCATTAACAGTTTGTAGCTAAATGTATATAGCAATAATTTATTGTTTCATCACAAAAATGTATGACTTAGTGATAAAAATCATGTTGTCAATCACTTTTGTAACAATTAGCTTGTAATTAAATGTGCACAAATCTCGTAAAGATTAATTGTCATTAAAAGTAATATTTTTAAAATTTAAAAACGTAGGTTTTAGTAACAATAAGTAGTTGGCAAAAATCTCAAATTTTATAGTGACAACAATTTTTTTATTACTAATAATCAAAATAAAAAATTTTATTTTATTTTATAAAATAATATAATATCAAATGCAAAAATATTTTAGCTATTTTCGCGTCCATGTGCACCCCTCCTTTGTGATAAGACTAATAATTAATTATCTTAAATATATAACTAGAAGAGTCTAAAACTTTTACTTCTTTAAATGTTTTATATTACCAACTCATCTACATTTTATTATTTACGTCAAGTTCAATTTATTTATTTTTATAGTGTAAAATATATTGATAAAATAATCTAAATTCTAACATACATATTCAAATTATTTATCACCAAAAAACATAAAAGTTACTATAGTGAATAATTCAATATTACTTAATTATCAATAATATCAATCAATTAAAGAAAAACAATTCATATTTATTATTTGGATAAATCTACTAAATAAGGGGCAATTTTTTTGAAATAAACTTTAGGTGTATTCGATTTATTTTTTAGAGCAATTTTCTTGACCAAGTTTACTTTAAATTATTTTTTAATTTAATTGTACAGCTGGAAAAGTTTTAAGATGAATGATATAATATTGGCGAATTAAGCATATTAAATTACAAAAATAATAATTTTTTAAAATATTTCAAGAAACTAATATAAACTTTTTTAGAAAATACAAATTGCATATATTTTTAAAATTTATTTCCAAACTTTATTCTAAAAAATCAATTCTTTCAATCTATTTTCAAAATTAAATAATTTTTAATTAAATAAATAATATAACATAAACAAATAGTTAAAGCTATGGTGTCAACGTTTACATAAAAGATATAATTATTTGTCACTGTTGTAAACTAAAATATAAAATTGAATAAGATATTAGTAAAAAATTAAATATTCATCAATAAACTTAATTATTCATCGGGTGACAACAATTTTCATTGCCACAAAAATTTGATCTAATGAGATTCAATAATAAGTCAAAAATATCGTCATTAATAATAATTATTTTTAATTCTTTAAATTGTTATCATTTAAACCTTTTTTTACACATTTAGTTATAAATTTTAGGTGACAAAAAAATTATCACAAAAATACAATAATACATTTTGTGACAATAATTTTCATTGTCATAAAAAGTTGGTTTAATTAAATTTTGTGATAAGTTAAAAATATCATCACCAAATAGTCACTTTTTAGTTATAAATTTTTCATTGTCTCTAAAATTTTTGTCACTAAATTTTTTTGGCGCCAAATCTATTTTTTTACCACATTTAGCGATAAAAATTACATGAAAAATAAAAGAATCTCATAAAAAGTCATGACTTAATTTTTTTTTTGACAACTCATTTTTTTGTCACAAAATACTAACTTTAGTTGACAAATTTTTTTTTTTTATGTTTGTCACATAAATTTTTGTCAGTAAAGACCTTTTTCTTTGTAGTATTCTCATAACCACATTTCTAAACCAGACCCTAATTGATTTTTATTTGTTTGGTCCAGTTCGATTCTATGTTAGTTATGGTTCTATTTTTTATTCTTAAAATTTTATAACAGCTCAAAATGATTTATCGATTTAATTATTAATTTAGCTAAAAATCGAATCAAACTAAACCATGAACAACCCTATTAAAAATCTCAGATGAGATTACCTTGAGCGCATGAGATTATTTAGTCAAGTGAACCTCATGCATTCAAATTAAAATTCTGAACAATTCTGATTTTCTTTTTTTTTTTAATGAGTCCTAACTTTACGGGTCGGGTGAGCTGTCATGTAACTAATCACGAGCCAGGAGCTTTCTAGGAAGCACCGAAACTTTTGTTTTCTTTGTAAAAAAAAAGTGAAGGATTTGTCAAAAGAAGCCAAAACCACCGCCTAAATCCAGTTGGTTTGGTTCCAGTTGGTTTGGTTCCATTGACAAACTATGAGTAAAACAGGGCCTTAATAATAAATAATCTATTTGTAAATAAGTTATTTAGCTAGGTTTGCATTGACAGCTCAAGTTTTGGTAAAGAAATTTTGATTTTTTTTAAATGTTTTGAAAAATTCTATAAATATGTTTTCCTGTGTTTTTAATTTTTGTTTATTTCAACCTTTTGAAATACTTATAGAAATTATTATTATTTTGAATTATGTATGAAAATTTTATTCGTATGATTTGACTAGAGTTAGAAGAAATTTGAAAAGAACAAAGAAAGATTTCTCCATGATTCAAACCCTAATGCCATATTTTGTTGAAAGTCATTTCACGAGTACACCGAAATGTGAATGTCTTAAAAGTAACTAAAGAATAAAGAAAGATTTCTCTCCGAAAGCGAATTACGAGAGAATCGCGCACAGTTTTGTTTGACCGAAATGTAAATGGCCAAGATCTACTCGTAAAAGTCATGAATTTCATGGCCGGCGTCTAACTGGCACGAATTCGCACTTAGGGAAAAAAAGAAGATATTGATGCTGTCAAGAGTTGCAGATTTTGAGATAAAATGCTTGCAAATTACGTTAATGTTTACCTATGACTAGCTTAGGAACATAGGTTCCTGGAAGAACATAACTTGTGTTATAAAGTATAGAGTGATTCAAAATAAGAACCTAGGATCGAGCGCTTTGACTAATAATTTCTTTTTTAATTCAAACATTAAAAAACTAGATTAGGAAGCACGAGATATAACAGGTTGTTTATCCCGTATATCGATTACATTGACATAACTATAAAAGTTGGAGGACTTAAATAGAAAGATTAAATGCATTTAGTGTAATTTGATGTTTCATAAAGGAACTCAGAGAGTAGAATATACCTATTTCTAATGAACTCGTGGGCGGCTGTACATGTACTCAAGACTATTTAATTGATTATTTTGAAAATTTAAATTTATATATATATAATTTTATATTTGTAACAGTAATTTAAAGATTTAAACACTATCGAAAAGTTTGAACACCCTATTTAAATACTTGAACACTCAACGAAATATTTGAATGATACCTAGTCTAAATATTTACATGCCCAACAGGGTATATTCGTTAATCCATTTACTTGTAAAGTTAGCATTTATTCTACTAGTGGTGATGGCAATTGTAGAAAGAAATTTTTTCAGTTGTAAAAATTATATAGATGAATGGACGAATGCTTGCTTGGTTACCTGCATTGAAAAAAATATGTTTGATAGTATTGATGGTTAGATTAATATGCAACAGTTTCAAAATATAAGAACTCGTAGAGAAAAATTATAAAAGTTGACCTATTTATAAGTTTTTTTTATCAAAAATAACCGTAACAATATATTCAATTTATGTTTTTTTTTGAGATGTAAGATGTTTAAATTAGTCGACTATCAATATTAAAAAAAATATTTTTGAAATTGCCACTTAATAAAGTCATTTTGAATCAGTGCTATATATGCAGCATAGATTTTTAAGTCACGAATATTAGTCTCGTTGCCGAAGAAAAAATGAAGACAAGAAATTCACGTTTTATTATATTGGAACTCTTAAAATGTATTGACTCAAAAAAAAAAAACTCTTAAAATGCTTTTAATGATTTGGTTATGCCTATGTTTGGGCTAGTTTTTTTTTATAGACTTTTTAGTTTTTTAGTTTTTTTTTTTATAAAAAAAATAAATATAAAAATATATAGAAAAAATCAACTGAAATCAAACAAGTAGACTTTTTTTAAAGATTTTAAACAAAAAAGCTTCTAAAATAATTAGTTCAAACATAGGCGACTCAGCAACTCTTAAAATTTCAACAAATTAAGAGGGTTTCAGTGAAATTGATGGGCCGAAAGCGCCTCGCCCATTCTATGAGTTCATGATAGTGATGATACAATCAGATGTTTGGGCCGGCATGGCCCAATCCCGTGTAGGTGCAATCTGCCCTTGGAAGTGAAGACTCCTTAACGAATCTAAGTCGGTGATGAGTTGCACATTGTTTATAAACTAGTTACGCCGTGTGTTTAAAAATACTTTAAACACAATTTAAATAATTTAAATTTAATTTAATAAACAAATTTAAGTTGTAAAAGTGTTGGGATTTTTAGGAATCCTTAACGCAGCAAAAAAAAAAAATAGACCTCAATCTACGCAAAACAAATAAAAATAGAAAAAAAAGCATATAAGAAAAATACAAGATATATGTGTTTCGGTTGGCTACCTATTTTTACAACAGAACAAGAATGAATAATCCACTATTATTAATAAAAATTACAAGAACTAACTCTATACTCTCTGATCTCTAAATATGAGTCTCACTCTGGTGTATATGAGCATTTTTTTACACTCTTTGGCCTCAATTTAAACATTTTTTGTCTATCCTCATTTTGTGCCTCACTTTTTATGTGTTTTAGAATTTTTGGTGCTTAAACCCTTCTAAATAGACCAAAAATTAGATCAAACCATACAACCGCTGAAACTCTAACTGCTTCAAAAATATATTGTCCCGCACAGACCACTCTGAGCGATCTTTAGACTGCTCAATCGATCAAAAAGCCTTTAGGATTTCTTTACACTCTAGAGAGCATCTGGTGACTATTTTTCACTCATTTTAGCATTCCAGCGCCATAACGCCTCAATTTCCAAACAATATAAATCTGGATAAGGTTATAAAAATAAGAACCCGTTTTAATAGAATACTCAATAAGGGAAACCAATCTTCAAATTTCTCGTCGAACATAATGATGCAGGAGACAATTTTCTTTACAAACAACCCAAATAAAGGTATGTTTATACCCCAAAGAATACCAAAAAACATTTAGTGCAAACCCAATTTCGAAACAAATTTCAATGAAACACCACCAAGCGGCGTCCGCTCGAGCGGACCCCCCACCACTCAAGCGATGGGATACCCGAAAACTCACTGCTCAAAGTTAGAAAATTTTTCGAAGTGTTGAAAAAATCACTCATTTTTTCTCATCCTTCGAACATGATTTTTAATGGAAAAACTTAAGAAGTAAAACATATATTTAAGAATAAAACAACCATATTTCTATCTAAGAGTCTGAAATCAAATTTCAATATCGAGATACACAATTTAAAAAGTAAAACTCTCAACCCATTAAACGAACGAAAAGTCCTCACATGCATATATAACATGCAATTATGGTCTTAGGGCTTTACAACCTAGACATTCAAATTCAAAATGCAGTAATCCAAGTACTCAAAACAAGAATTACATTTTTGTCAATTTTATTTCTCAAAAGATAATACAAATGAGAGTGTAATCCTATCAACTACTCAAAAAGGGGTTCCGCGGCCATCCGTCTCACTCCAAAACCTCTTTTCGCTCTCACCTAAAATGCTGTTAAATAACATGAGCCGAAACTCGTAAGAAAATGACTAACAATGAACATATGCATGACATGTTGAGGTTGTTATGCGGGATGCAACATATAAATTTATCCAAAACAAACCATTTGTTGCAAATCAAATCTCACAACACATAACCGAGTTTTTAAACAAAAGTTTTAATCATACTAACCGTTTTAACCCATAATCTCATCACTTCCCAGTTAACCCCAAGTCTTCTAATATTCCATAACCTAACCCTTTTATCCAATTAAAGTTCATCATCCTATTTCATTTTCTCAAAGGCACAATCCTCCACAACACACACACCCGTACACGTTATCAATATTTTCTCATATTCTACTAACTTGTTATTTAAACATAGGAATCGACGTCGGACGAGTGTATAGACCCACATCGCGTTACCACCAACCAGGGCACGTAAGGCCTATGAAGTAACACTATATTCTATACCCCGCCATGACTAATGTCATTTCTCGATTGTTAGCCAGCAGGCGGAGAATCCAATCTGCGTAGTTTTTTGGTCTTTCACCGTGGACCAACTCGTGCTCAAATTTAAATGATCATTGGATCCTAAAATCGGTCCGTTTAAATTATCAAATCACATTACACACGCACGAGTCCAACCCAAATGGTTCCTTTTGCTAAACTCTCATCACTACGGTTCAGAACCAAACCACCACGTGTTTTTCCGATTTTACACTCAAACTCCCAATTTTAACACCCGACATTGTCATGTGCCAGATAAACTCATGAAATGTATTCTCAATAGGTTATTACAATCCCCAATTTAATCAATAATCACATCAATTTTGACATATGGGTCCCTTAATTCCAAAACTCCAATTTTTATAGTTTTAACTCAAATACAAATCCTAGCCCACCATTTTTCAAATCCAATCATATCCAACGACAATATAAAAATATAATCATGTTAAATCATCCATAGATCCAAGATTTAACTTTCATTAACATCACAATCTAACCTAGGACTCTGAAAATTCCATTTTCACGCTTTTATGTTTATAAAATCAAAACTAAAAAGCATATCATATAGATATTGAAGGATAGTCATAGATCCTACCTTTGGGATGCTAGATTCACAAGAAAAAGACTCAAACAAGCTCCAACTGGGAGAATCTCCAACCGAAAGGCAAGAATGAAGTTTTCAACATCTAGCTCGAGCCTCCAACGGGTAAACAACCAAGATGGACACGAGAGATCTCACCAAGAGAAGTCAAGAAAGCTCCAACAACCCTCCAAACCCAAACCCTAGCCCTCACTTCTATTCTAGTGAGAGAGTGAAATGAAAGGAATGAGAGAAAAAGAGCCAAAATGTGACTTTTAAAGTCTGCTCGTCGATAGTCGGCTCAAGCGAACCCCCACCTATTGAGCGGTTCCCACTCCCCGAAATCTCTGCCATCTATCCGCTCGAGCGGTTTTCCCTTCGCTCGAGCAGTCACACTGGCTAAAAATCTTGAACCAAAAATACTAAAACTAAACCAAACATAAGCCAAACACCTCACAACAACGTTTTCGTGAACTACCCCACATTTAACCATTGTTAGCAAACATTTATAGGCTCAAGTTTTAATTCTTACGCATGATCTACCCATTTAACTGTTCCTACCGAACGTAACATATTTATTTTCATTAATACAATAAACTAACAATGGATCGGGTCCCTAAAACCTCCCCCACTTAGGAGATTTTGTCCTTGAAATTACACATGCATCAAGAACTAAACAACTCAAGATAGTTTCTGCGAACTTTCGACTCTCGCTCCCACGTGGCTTCTTCAACACCGTGATGAACCATAACACCTTTACATACTGAATGGTTGTCACGCCTCAAACTCCGGGCCACGTGAAACACCCTAAAACAACCAAATATGGTACCCAACCGAGAATACACCCTCAATTAAAATTATACATGCATTGTATATAAACGCCAAACGCTTACATCACATGGCTCCAACGCCAAAAGCTTACACTACACGGTTCCAATACCAAAAAAATATGCTACAACATACATGTGGCAAAACTAGGAAAAAAAACTACATCTCTTTCACCTCTTCAGCACCTGCATATCAACTCCCGTGACCGGTACCTGAAGAAAAGAAAATCCCACACCGTGAGCCAAGACTCGGCAGAAACTAGACAAGCATGCAATATAAACAAAACATGCTAAGAAATCGAAGTGCAGTTTTAGACTCTCTTTCAAGACTTAAAAACAGTTTCACATGCAAGGAAAAGCGAGGATACAAACCATCATTAGACTCACTCACAAGAGCCTTGAAAAATAGTTTGAAAACGGTGTTTAGATCGCGATACACACGACTCTTAAAAATAATTTGACAACTGGTCTATCCGTCCCATAATGTAATTCATGCAATTCATGTATCCTCTCGGACTTTCATCGATGGACCGTAGCTCCCGAGGATGGCATCAACACGAACACACGAGGTTACCACACAACCCCTGAAATCACGACACAACCAACCGAACCCCAAAAGGAATCCACAGGTATTTAAGTCAAGTAATTCTCATAAATTAATCAATTGAATACCATAGGACACCAATCGAAAACCAAGGAATCAATCCAAAACCACAAACCAACAGCCCACAGGTTCAGTCGACCGAACCCCACCTCCAGTCGATCGAACACGCTACTGGAAAATCACAAAACGCCAAAACACACGGTTCAGTCGACCGAACCTCCTAGTTCAGTCGACTGAACCCCCAAGTTTGGTTGACTGAACTCAGGCAGAAACTGATTTCGAGTTACGGGTTTAGCCCTACAAATCCCAAATCAAAGCCTCCAAACTCCAAACCAACATCCGTAAACACCTGCACGCCTAGGCCTAACACCGAGACCTCAAAAGAAACCCCCGACACCCGATTCCATCCACAGAAATCGCCAAAATAAGGTTTTAAACCCAAAATCCTAACTTGATTCAAACCCAGATCTACAGCGATCTAACCGATGAAAAGACACCCGATTACCCACAGCACCCTTATAAAACATACAGGTCTAGAATTCTACCTCGGCGAGTTGAAAACTCAATGTCTCGATCCACGTGCAAAATCGAGCTTCGCCGAAATTAAAATCTGACCAGATGGTTGCGTAGCCCACCGTGCCAATAGCAGGAATCCGCTGTCTGATCGTCAGAAATCGAACCCTGGGCCCCCGAGAAGTTAGAGAGAAGGTAGAGAGAAAAACAAAAAACTTAAGAGTTAAGTTTTGAAAAATATCTTTTGAAAATATCTAACTCCAGATATTTATAGGGCTCCAAAATATCTTTTTTTTAAAATTTTTTGAGATTCATGCCACAACGGCCCACGGCCCCAGGAACCTATCCCGGATGCATATCTAAGCCCGATCATGCATCAAAAGTAGTAAAAACATGCTTGAAAGAAAACACGTAACGCGCGTCCGAAAATGCCGAAAAAGAAAACAGATCAGGGTCTCACAATGGTTCTCCCTTGTAAGAATTGTTCTTTGGCATCAAGAATTCTCATCGGTCTCTCCTCGTAAGTAACATCATCCTCTACCCTCACCTCTGTCCAATTCAAATTATGAGATGGGTTCGGCTCATACTTATGCAACATAGATACATGGAAAACATTGTGCATAGAGCCAACTGTGATGGCAAGGTCAGGCAATAGGCTACCTCTCCAATCCTGTTAAGGATCTCAAATGGCCTAATAAAATGTCTCAATAGCTTTCCACTCTTTCCGAATCACATTAAACCTTTTCATGGTGAGACCTTGAAGAACATGTGGTCTTCCACCTCAAATGCTAACGGTGTCCTTCTCTTATCTGCATAGCTCTTCTGGCAGTTTTGAGCGGTCACTAAACGTTTACGGATCGCGATAATTTTTTTTGTGGTTTCACGTATAAGCTCGGGTCCTAATACGGTCGTTTCACCAACGTTAGTCCAACACACATGTGACCTACAAGGTCAACCATACAATGCCTCATAAGGCACCATCCTAATGCTCGACGGATAACTGTTGTTGTAGGCAAACTCTACCAACGACAAGTAGCCCTCAAATGACCCACGAAATTCTAAAAAAAATGCTCGTAACATATTATTGAGTATCTGAATAGTGTGCTCCGACTAACCATCTGTCTGGGAATGAAAAGCAATACTAAGAAATATGCTCGTTCTTTTAATTGACTGCAAACTCTGCCAAAAATATGACGTGAAACGGGAATCTCGATCGAAAATGATGAAAATTGGCACTCCGTGGAGTATAACAATCTCACTCACATAAATCTTGCTAAACTTGTCAATCGAACTCATTGTGTGAATAGGTAGAAAATGTGCTGACTTGGTTAATCTATCCACCACAACCCACATGGCATCATGCCCATTCAGCAACCTTAGAAGGCTCGAAACGAAATCTATGGTGATGTTCTCCCGTTTTCACTATAATATTTGCAACAGTTGCAACTAGCCCGTTGCTTTCTAATGCTCGGCCTTCACTTGCTGGCAAGTAAGGCAACGCGAGACGAAAAGTACGACATCTTTCTTCATACCCCTCCATCAAAATGCCTATGTATGTCATGATACATCTTGGTGCAACTTGAATGCACCAATAAGCGTAAGTAATGAAACTCACGAAGCATGTCTCCACGACACGCCTCCGGCATAAAAATTCTCCCTGCAAATCTTAAACTCTGATCGGAGTGGATAGCCCACTCCTTGGCAATCTCGCCACTCAAGACTCGCTCCCAAAACATCAAACTCTCTACATCCGACCGTTGTGCCTCAACAACGCGATGAACAAGGGTAGGCTAAGAAACTACCGTGAATAAGTTAACACACTCATCGGACTTTCCCAAACGAATGTCATACTCTTCGACCTCCCTGAGCATACTCCACTCCCTAACGGCCACACGAGCTAACGTGCTCAAAGACTTCTAACTAAGGGCGTAAGCCACCACATTGGCCTTGCCCGGATGATACTATAGGTTGAAATCATAATCTCCTAAGAACTCCATCCATCTCCTTTGGTGCAAATTCAGATCCTTCTATGAAAACAAGTACTTCAAACTCTTATGGTCCGAGAACACTTCGAAGAATTCTCTATACAGGTAGTGTCTCCAGGTTTTTAAAGCGAAAACCACTGCCGCGAGTTCCAGATCATGTGTAGGGTAGTTCTTCTCATAAACCTTCAACTTCCTTGATCCATAGGTCACCACCTTACTTAGTTGCATTAACACCCAACCCAACCCCTCGTGCGACACATTGCAATAAACGACATAAGCGAGTCCTCTCTCCGGTACAATCAGAATAGGCGCACTAGTTAACATAGTCTTTAATGTCTGGAAGATGAGCTCACAATTGTCATTCCACACGAACTTAATTCCATTCCGTGTAAGGCGTGTCAAAGGTGTTGCAAGCCTAGAGAAGTCTTTCACAAACCGACAGTAGTAACCTATTAATCCCATGAAGCTCTAAATCTCGAACACATTTTTTGGTCTTTTCCACTCCATCACGGCTTCGATCTTGAATGAATCCACTGCCACTGCATCCCTAGAAACTACATGCCCAAAAACTTTACCTCGGGTAACCAAAACTCATATTTATCGTACTTGACATATAATCGATGTTCCCGCAACAACTGTAAGGCAATTCGAAGATGCACCTTGTGCTCCTCTTCCAATGATGAGTAGATCAAGATGTCGCCCACGAACACCGCCACGAATTGATTAAGGTAAAGGTGAAAGATACGGTTCATAACCTCCATGAACGTCGCTGGTGCGTAAGTCAGTCCAAAAGACATGACTAGAAACTCAAAATGCCCATAATAAGTACGAAAAGACGTCTTCAAAATGTCTTCCTCCATGACCCGTAACTGGTGATAACCCAATCTCAGGTTGATCTTTGAAAAACAACACGAACCTTTTAATTGGTCAAACAAGTCGTTGATACGAGGCATAGGGTACTTGTTTTTAATGATCACGTGGTTTAACTTACGATAATTTATACAAAGATGCAACGACCCATTCTTCTTTTTTGCAAACAATGCTAGAGCTCCCCAAGGAGACACACTAGGGTGGATGAACCCCTTGTCTAACAACTCTTGGACTTGCACCTTCAACTCTATCAACTCAACCAGTGCAAGACAATATGAAGGCATAGAAATTGAGGCGGTCCCTAGAATGAGGTCTATAAAAAATTTAACTTCCTGTCGTGGCGAAAACTTAAACAAGTCACTCGAAAATACGTCTAGAAACTCACAGACAACAGAAGAAAGCTCTCCCTGAGTAAAATCAATCTCACTCATCGATAAGGCAGAGAAAAGGAGATTAAGGCTGTCACGGCTCCGCGATCTAAGAGATCTAGATGCTAAACCGTTGCCCAGGTCACCCACAAAATAAAAAGAACCTCCATCCGGTGTGTAAACAAACACTCGTTGCCGGTCACAATCAATGAAGGCGCAAAAGGTGGTCAACCAATCTATCATCAAGATGATATCGAACGAGGTCATATCAAGCACGAAGAAATCTAATACCAAGCGGTGGTTGGCAATCTCCATCTCACAAGCTCTACAGACACGCCTCAACACGGTAGTCTCACCAATCGGTGTCTCTACACATTAGTCGCTACTCAACATGTCTACCTCTGACCCCAATGCGGATGCGAATGAGAATGAGATGAAAGAATACGATGCTCCGGTGTCAACGAGACCACTGGCCCATGAATGGTATACTAAGAAGGTACCTTAGATGATCGATGGACTAGCGGCAGTGTTCGACATGGTAGGTGCCACCGACGTACTGGGCTCCACAAGAGCAAACACTCTCTCCTAGTTCCCTTGATTATGCTCACTGCTCCCCTAAACTCCGAGCTACCTCAGTGACTGAGTTGAGGTAGCTTTTCCTACCGTTTGTGCTGTCTATACTCCCGAATGCTGCTGCGAATGGCCGTAGCCATGTCGCCCCTACGATGTATGTCCTTGATGTGCTCCAAAACCACCATGAACACTCCCTCCCTGAGGGTAATCTTGTCGTATATAACCCATCTAGCCACACTAAAAATATGAGAATGGGGTCCTCCCCTGAGTCTAACTCTGCTGCTATTGTCCTTTCTACTTGCAAGTCGCACGATGTCCTGGTTGTCTACACGTGTAACGCACTAACTCCCAACGTTCAGAATGTCCAAATGAACCCATAGACGGTGCGGGGGCCGACCGTAGCTAAGGCTAAGATCCCATAGGATAAGAACTCGATCCCCCTGATTTCTGCCTCTTCATCTGGCGCCCTTCAGACTGAGCACTGGAAGCCCCTGATGCGACTTGCTCTCCCTAATCTTGCGGCTCTCTGCCATTGCATTCTCTACTTAGATAGCGTCTTTCACAATTTCGGTGTAGACCTGAAAACCCAACGCTACAATGCTATCTGTGATCGAAGGTCGAAGATCCCTTTCAAATCGCTTGGTGCGCAACTCCTCTGTTGACACCATTTTAGGTGCAAACCGCAACAGATTTGCAAACTTAGCCTCATTCTAGACCATGGTAAGATTCCTTTGAATGAGAGAGAGAAACTCCTCCCGATTCGTGTCTCTAGACGAACCCAAAAAATACTTTTTCAAAAAGACCCTAGTAAAAACGGTCCACGTGCCATTTACAGTGGTCTTCGCGAACTTCCACCACTCTCTCACATCCACCCGAAGTTAGAACGCCGCCAACCTAACACACGATTCATCCTCCCCAATCTCTAGAGTGTCTAAGATCGTCGTGGTCACTTTCAACCACTCGGTAGCAGCATTAGGGTTTGGCTCCCCAAAGAAGGTTCTAGAATTCTCTCGGCCCACTTGTTTTTGCGGGGCATGAATGTCCTCCTCTTTTGGAATCTGGTCATACGCACGATCTCATTCATGGCCTCAGCCCCTGCCACGTACCGACAATATCACTCTAAAAATAAGAAGGAACAAGAAGAGATATCAAAAATAAAGCTTACAACAACTCATCTCTCACAGATAACACCACCCCTTAACAAGATACCACATAACATGTATCGTCGTATCAAGGCACCTTAAGCAACACATAACGAGGAGAACTAATCAGAATGGCACGTTAATCCGGCTAACTCGTTTGGATTTCTAATTAGAATGAGCATCGGCCAAACGCCTTTCTAACTCGAACCCTAAACTAGTTGGTCGATCGCCCAAGGGCAAGACACATCATCCTAAGAGTCCGACTTTCATGCCTAAATACTAGATAGCATGCAAATGTCAAGTTATCCTCAATATATTTCATGCTAGCACACCAAGTTATAAATGTCACACATCAATACAAATTCTCATGCAATAGATCAACCACTCCCACGATTTTTAGGCATTCGAAGCTAAAGCTTTGATACCAATCTATAACGCCCCAATTTCAAACAATATAAATCCGGATAAAGTTATGAAAATAAGAACCTGTTTTAATAAAATACTCAATAAAGGAAACCAGTCTTCAAATTTCTCGTCGAACATAAAGATGCAAGGGTCAATTTTCTTTGCAAACAATCTAAAAAAAAGGTCCGTTTATACTCCAAAGAATACCCCAAAAACATTTAATACAAACCTCATTTCGAAACAAATTTCAATGAAACGCCACCCAGCGGAGCCCGCTCAAGCAGTGGGGTACCTGAGAGCTCATTGCACGAAATCTGAAAATTTTTCTTAGTGTTGGGAAAATCACCCATTTTTCTCATTCTTCTAATATGGTTTTTAATAGGAAAACTTAAGAAATAAAATATATACATTTGATAATAAAACAACCACCTTTCAGCCCAAGAGTCCAAAATCAAATTTGTATATCGAGATACATCATTTAAAGAATAAAAATTCCAACCCATCAAACGAATAAAAAGTCCTCACATGCATACATAACATGAAAGTACGACCTTAGGATCTTACAACCCGGACATTCAAATCTAAAATACAGTAATTCAAGTACTCAAAACAAGAATTACATTTTTGTCAATTTTATTTCTTAAAAGATAATACAAATGAGAGTGTAATCCTATCAACTACTCAAAAAGGGGTTTCACGGCCATCCGTCTCACTTCAAAACCTTCTTTCCACTATTACCTGAAATGCTGTTAAACAACATAAGTCGAAGTTCGTAGGAAAAGAACTAATAATAAACATATATATGACATGTGGAGGTGGTTACGCAAGATGCAACATATAAGTTTATCCAAAATCAAACCATTTGTTTCAAATCAAATCTCCCAACACATAACTAAGTTTTCAAACAAAAGTTTTAATCATACCAACCGTTTTAACCCATAATGCCATCACTTTCCAGTAAACCCCATGTCTTTCAATATTCCATAACCTAACCCTTCTATCCAATTAAAGTTCATCATCCCATTTTATTTTCTCAAAGGCAAAATCCTCCACAACACACACACGCACACGTTATCAATATTTTCTCATATTCTACCAACTCGTCGTTCAAAACATAGGAACTGACGCCGGACGAGCGTATAGACCCACGCCACGTTACTATCAACTAGGCCACATGGGGACCATAAAATAACGGTATATTCTATACCCCGCCACGACTAACGTCCTTTTTTGATTGCTAGCCGGCGGCCAGAGAACCTAATCTGGGTAGTTTTTTGGTCTTTCACCATTGAGCAACTCGTGCCCAAATTTAAACGATCCTTGAATCCTAAAATCGGTCCATTTAAATTATCAAATCACATTACACACGCACGAGTCCAACCCAAAATGATTTTTCTCGCCAAACTCTTATCACTACGGTTCGGAACCCAACCACCACATGTGTTTTTTTTATTTTACACTAAACCCCCCAATTTTAACACCCGACATTGTCATGTGCCATATAAACTCATGGAATGAATTTGCAATAGGTTATTAAAATCTCCAATTTAATCAATAATCACATCAATTTCGACATATAGGTCCCTTAATTCCAAAACCCTAATTTTCATAGTTTTAACTCAAATCCAAACCCTAGCCCACCATTTTTCAAATCCAATTGTATCCAACGACAATGTAAAAATAGAATCATGTTAAATTATCCATAGATCTAATATTTAACCTTCATTAATATCAATCCCTAACCTAGGGCTTCGAAAACACCACTTCCACGCTTTTATGTTCATAAAATCGAAAAGGTGTTCCAATTGACTGCGCCCCCAGCTATCTTAAAAACATATCCGCTGGTAGTGTAATTCTAGGTTCATGGTTCTTCTCAAATACCGCATGACCATTTCAATAACATACCAATGCTTCATACTAGATATGTTGGTAAACCTACATAAAACCCCAACAATGTAAACAATATTAGGTCTAATACAATTAGTAGCATACGGAAGACGACCAATAATGCTAGCATACTAAGATTGTTTGATACTATTACCAGTGTTCTTAAATAACTTGACACTAGGATCAAAGGGAGTGCAAACAAGTTTGCAATCAAAGTAGTTGTATTTTCTCAAATTCTTTTCTATGTAATAAGATTGATTAAGAGAGATTCTGTGTCATGGCCTAGTAATTTGAATTTTCAAGATTACATTAGCTTCTCCAAAGTCTTTCATGTCAAAATCTTGACTTAATAACGACTTAATTTCAGTTACAATTGATTTATTAGAACCAAATATCAACAGGTCATCAACATACAGACAAATAATGACACACATACATGATTCTCAAATTTGTAGTAAATATATTTATCACTTTCGTTGATTTTAAAACCATTTGATATCGTTAAAGTATCAAATTTATCATGTTATTGTTTAGGTGCCTGTTTTAGACTATATAGAGATTTATTCAATTTACACACTTTGTGTTCTTGTCCGTGAATAACAAAACTCTCGGGTTGGTCTATATAAATCTCTTATTCCAAGTCACCATTTAAAAAAGTCATTTTTACACCCATTTGGTGGACAATCAAATTATGGACAGTAGTAATAGAAAATAAGACTCAGATAGAAGTAATTCTAGTCACTGTAGAATACGTGTCAAAGAAATCTATATTTTCTCTTTGCCTATAACCTTTAGCTACAAGTTTGGATTTATATTTATCAATCGAGCTTTCAAGTTTTAGTTTTCTTTTTAACACCAATTTACAGCTAATGGTTTTTCAGCCATAAGGTAAGTCTGCCAGCTTCCAGGTTCTATTGGACTCTAGTGAATCCATTTCATCATTAATAATTTCTTGTCAAAGGTCAGCATCTGGGGACAAGGCTTCCTAAAGAATGGCGGGGTCACCCTCTATAGAGAAGGCATAAAAATCAGAACTAAAGTCCTTGGAGGTGCGAACTGTCTTGCTCCTGCTAGGTTTTATGTCATAATTTCTATAGTCTAAGATTCTAGGTTCCACTCGTCTTGGTAGGGCAATATCAGAATTAGTACCTCCACTATTTTTTGATTTAAAAGGAAAAATTTCTTCATAAAAATCAGTATCGATTGATTCAATGATACACATTGTTTTTTATATCAAAAGATTTATAGGCCTGACTATAAATAGCATATCTAATAAAGACACGTTCATAGCTCTACTGGCAGGTTTTGACCTTTTATGGTCAGGTATACGAACATATGCTATGCATTCTTAAACTTTAAAATAACACAATGGGTTTTTTTAATTTTCATAATTCATAAGGTGTAATTTGAGACTTAGAATTATGTATTCTATTTAACACATAACAAACGGTCGATAAAATTTCATCCCACCAATGTGAAGTTGCTCCTGAACTAATTATGATATCTACTACTAATTTAGTAACAGTTCGATTTTTACGTTTTGCTTTTCCATTCATTTCTGGTGTATAGGGAGCAGTAGTTTTATGAATAATTTTTGTACTTTTGTATAATTCAACAAATTCATTACTTTCATATTCAATTCTTCTATTACCACGAAGTCTTTTAATTCTTCTATGGAATTAAGTTTCAATTTCATTTAGAAAATTTTTGAACATTTCTAATGCCTCACTTTTGTGTCTCATTAGATACACAACTGTATAGTTTGAACAATTATTAATAAAAGTAATAAAATAAATTTTTTTTATTTCTGGTGAGGATTCCATAAAGTTCAAAAATGTCAGAGTGTGTATTAAGTCTAGAATTATAGATTCTCAAAAAGTTGACTTACGTGATTTCTTAGTGATTTTGGCTTGACTACATGATTCATATTTTTTAAAATCATTTAAAGTAATATTAGAAATAAAACCTAAAGTATTCATATTTTTAATTAATTTCTTGTTAACATGATAAAGTCTAGCATGCCAAACATTAATACAACAAACAATATAAGCAGAAGAAGCAATTTTTTTCATTTTAATATTGAGTTTGAACATGTCATCAGTAGCATGTCCCTTTCCCACAAACATTTCATTTTTAGTAGTATTATACTGGCCAACTCCTATGGTTTGGGTAAATCTGGCCTTATTGAGGAGATATCCAGAGACAAGATTCTTTCTCATTTTTGCAGCGTGCAAGACTTCTTTAAGAGTGACAGTCCTTCCATAAGTAAACTTCAGCTCCACCTCTCCAGTCCCGAGTACCTTAGTAGTGTGGGAATCTCCCGACAACACTTTCTTGTTGTTCGCCTCGAAATGACTCTTGAATAAGGAATGATCAAAGCATACATGGCGAGAGGCACCAGTGTCTATCCACCACCCTTCGGATCCACTTATCATATTAACTTCTGATATCATAGCCACAAGTGGCTCTTCGGTCAAGTGCACCTGTGGAGTAGGATACCTCTTGTTCCAGCAATTCTAAGCCATATGCCTAAGCTTGTTACAATTGTAACACACAAATTGAGCATAATTCGTGTTTCAACCCTAGCTTGAAGAGGGTTGTTTCTTGTTCTGATAGGGATTTTCGTTTTGATTCTTTCAGTTCTAGTTTAGCTTTTCTACTTTTGCTTACGGTTTTAAGACGAGCTTTGGTTCATTTTGTTTGAAACAAGGTAAACCTCTTTTTTCAAATCTTTTTTCTGAGCCTCTTCCTCAATTTGGAGTCTAACAATCAAGCTCTCCATGGAGAACTCTTTGGATTTATGCCAGAGTGTTTTTAAAGTCTTTCTAAGTGAGAGGCAGTTTATCGATGAGCACTGCAACTTGAAATTATTCATCGATAGACATACCCTCAAAAATAATTTCATGTGCAATTTTTTGTAAATCATGAGACTAAATTACCACAGATTTATCGTCATCCATTCGAAATTTAAAATAACAACTAACAATATATTTTTTAGATCCATCCTCCTCAGTGTCATATTTTGTTCTGAAACACATCCCAAACATCATTGGTCTAATCGAATGAAGAATAGTAATCATAAAAGTCATCGAGCAGAGCATTTAAAATGAAATTTTTGCAAAAACAATCTTATTCAAACCATTTTGAAATCTCATCTTGATTTTGAGTTGTGGATGAGTTGACAACGGTGGGCTTTATAAAATGACAAAAAGAGGCAAATTTTTGTATAGTAAGATAAAAGAACATCTTTTGTTTCCAACGTTTAAAAAATAGCCTTCAAACTTGAAGGGTTTGTTAATGTCGATGTTGACAGTGTGATTGATTTCAGTTTCTATTAAAAACAAACCCTCTTAAACATGTTGGAACCAAAACTAATAAAAAAAAACAGATTACCTACAGACTATTTGAATAAATAATCTAAAATACCAAAACAAAAATAGGACTAGAGATGGAATGAGTCGCAAATTAGATCGCTTTCTTTAAAACGTTTCACGGCTCTACCCTCTTTGTGCAAGTAGTTGCAATCACTCGTCTCCAGGATAAAACAGTCCAAAATCAGCCTCTATCTCGACTTTCCCAGCACAGAGGAAAGTCAAAATGCACCACACAATTAAAGTTTAATAGCTCAAAGAACAAGAGCCTTTTAGAGAGAAAAAGAAAGCGAAACCAAGTGAAATCACGTTGAAATTGACGAGAAAACCACCACTATACATATTTCTTTCAAAAGATAAATGAGAGCAAAACATTTCCTAACATAACATAAGGTAAGGCAAAAGCAAAAAAAAATGATACTACGAGCTAAAAACGGGCATGCTCCGGTAAAATTATCACAATGCATCACAGCAAGAATACCACAACAGAAAACCAAAACAAGACCGACTGGAACAGATATGTGTGTTTTTTGTTTACATGAAAATTAGAATCAGCAAGAAAGGAATCCAAATAAGTCCAAATTCAACCAAGGAAAAAACAGGATGATCACTTCCACCTCTTGAACTTCCCTTGCCCAAAAATCCCATGCTTTCCATGCTTGAACTTCCCGTGCTTTCCGTGCTTAAACTTTCCATGACCATACCCATGTCCATAGTAACCACCGTGTCCAAGATGGTGAGAACCATGCGACATGTGGTGGGCACCATAAGCAACAGCTGCTGCAGCAGCACCCCCAGCTATCAACGACCCCATTCCAGGTCCGTGCCCTGAAAATTGGTTGCACAAGAGCTTGGCGTTTGTTTGATCTAGTCTTTTTATACAGCTTTTTTTGGATCTTTAATAAACTTTTTCTAGCATTAGCCTAGATGAATATACTTTTTAAATTTCAATTGTCATTAAGAATCAGAGAATTAAAAAAAAAAAGTTCACAAAAACATTAGAAGGTTCAAATATGTCGGGGAAAAATCCACTTAATAAGCTTTTTGTGACTTTTTTCATGTCCATGTCCAATGAACTTTTTTCCAACTTTAGCTCAAACGGACATATTATTTAGATTTCTCTCATCATGAGGAACTAAAAAGGTAAAAACGTAGAACCAAAAAATAAAAAAGTTCAAAAAAAAAACGAGAAAAAAAAACGAGAAAAAACAACCCTAAGCTTTTTTAGAGACAACCTAGGCTTAGTACAACAGCATTGAAAAAAAAAAACTGATTGGCTAATTGCATAAAAAAAATCCCTGCCGGACATGTGACATTAGCCATTAGGACCTCTCTCCACATTCACAATCAAGTTCTAACTGTTGCTTAAAATTTCCAATGAAAAATATAAGATGATGTATGTGAGAGGGGGAAGGGAAGCATGCTAATTGTGCAATGGTTCTCTCCTCAATAATAGATGTCGGTCTGGCTAATAAGAGCCCATTGGGCACTGGATAATAGGCACATTGGGAGGGAGGGCCAGCTGGGAGCTGGAATGCTAGAGAGCCTCCTCTAAAAGTAGCAAGCAGTACTTATTTCTCACTAGGATGGAGAACCTGGACACATTTCCAACTCGACAACCTTCCAATATCAATACTTTTTTTTGGAGGTGGATCTTATCACTTAGATATCCATATACTTTGCATGGTATCAATGCACTTTTTTCCTATTATTGAAAACTTTATGAGCTTCTTTAAGCATTTTCCAGGTAATATAATGCAATTGGAAACTGTACCTGCGTGGTGTGCAGCAGACGGACCGGGATAGCCAGCTGGTGGGTATGCACTGGGGGGGTAACCTGATGGCGGGTAGCCTTGTGGCGGGTAGCCTTGTGGTGGGTAGCCGTGGGGTGGATATCCTTGTGGAGGATAGCCTTGTGGAGGGTATCCCCCAGGTGGTGGAGGGTATCCCCCAGGTGGTGGAGGGTACTGTCCTGCGGGGTACCCACCGTGAGCAAAATGCGAGAAAAGCCCTTTCTCACCGTCCTGGTGCTTGTCCTTTCCCATTGTTTTGTTGACACAAAATCACAGCGTCCTAAGAGACCAAGAAGGAGCCATCAGATCCAATAAAGTAAGCAAATCAGATCTATTGAATCACGGAAGAAAACATACTATGAAACCAAAAATACCAAAAATATCAAGTTCACTGGTTCCATCGAACAATTTAAGGTAATGAATGCAAGACCCATTCAGCATAATAGCTAAGGCAGAAAAACCTGATCCAAATACCCTACAATCCCTCCAAGAAAGATGTTTAGGCCAAGCAATATTTAGCAACAATTGGATCTGATAAACTTGTGCAGCCTGATTATAAAGTGGCTGTCATGAGGTTAGGCCCTAGGTTGATCAGTTTAAAAACCAATGCTACTATTTCTGCCTTCTTTTCCATTAACAGCTTGAATATAACACAAAAATAAAAATAAAGGGTCAATTAGAACTCAAAATGAAGCAAGAGAATCTAAATGATTGTCTGCTGTAGCAGTAAACCCCATCATCATTCAATGCCAAAGAGAAAAGATGTTCTACAGGAACTACTTTTTTTCTTTAGTTCGATTTCAATCCATAGCAAATGGATGGACTCGTCAAATCCAATAGGGAAACAGAATGAATACACAGACAATGAGAAGAGAAAAGGACAAAATGTAGCACGATAATAAACATAGAAAACTTATAGTTGTTTCCCCAAAAAAGCACAAAACAAAATTGAACCATGTCTTCTATTGAACAAGCAAAAGATTCATAGCCAGGAAGATGTGTTACATTCAAATTACAGAGACTTCTAGTTAACCAGACAGAGAGGAAGAAATGCATACAACAAAATAGTGCTCAGAACCATCTTAAGCGATTCTTATTTTCCTGCCATGTCAGCAGTTATAATCCGATTTCCAATATTTTAAAAAATAGAGTACAAAAAAAATAATCACCATAAATACTCTAACTCTGTGCCATCTTTTGTTCAATCAGACAAAACTAGGGCAAATGGCATAGACTGGCAAAAGACATATACTGGATCACCAATCTGAAGTGCATAATTTCACGCACTGTTTTATCTCCTGATGAAGGAATCAAACTATGAAGCATGGGTGCGGGTGCGAGAATTGTATGAGTATGGAGGTATGCAAGAACCTAAAAAATAGGGTACAGTTACAGTTGGGATACATACGTCAATAATTTTTTTTTTAGTGTTGCATTATATTTGTCAAATACAAAACTATTACAAAAGGAATAGATGTTAGATCACAAAAAATATTAGCATTAATTGCTTATTGCAAGCATATAGTACATCAGTAATTTTTATGCGTATGGAGGTATGCAAGAACCTAAAAAATAGGGTACAGTTACAGTTGGGATACATACGTCAATAAATTTTTTTTAGTATTGCATTATATTTGTCAAATACAAAACTATAACAAAAGGAACAGATATTAGATCACAAAAAATATTAGCATTAATTGCTTATTGCAAGCATATAGTACATCAGTATACCAAAATAAAAAATAAATAATAGCACCTACCTTCAGCAAGCTAACCACCCTAGGGTTGAGGATTTAATCAGATCCAGGCTGCATGCCATTTGTTTAACAAAAGAGACTATTTGATTTTATTCCTTAGATTTATAATTATATCAACATAGTTAATATTTTTATTTACTTTATGATTCTTTTAGTTTTTAAGAATTTCAAAAAAAATTAAACATACCCAAAATGTTCCTGACTATTAGAAAAGTACTCCGTGCATCCTTGGAGTAGCCGATACATTTTTTGTGTGTGTACTGGCACGATATCCAGTATGTGTATAACACCATTTTTGAAATACCAATACCTCATAGGTATAATGTAATAATTCTCTATATATATAGATATATAGATATAGATATACACGCACTAGTAATAGAGTGGCATGCACTATGTGTGCGCACTTTACCACACCTATCATTGTGTTCCATAACAATTATATGCATAATTCCCTTATAAATCTCTCGTCAAAAAGGCAAGAAACTACTAGCAAGGACATAACTTAGCAGGCAAATCTAATTAGAATAGAGAAATGAAGAATTAGAAAATTTTATAAGGTATTTTATACACATATATATTTTATAGAGCCAGCCCAAAGCTATTTGGTGCCCTAAACAAAACCTTAAGATTGGGCCTTTATACAACAATTCAAAATGAAAAATTTTAAATCATTGCAAGAATTAAAGAGAGTAAACTAAGACCTTATTGCATCATATTTAAATGAATTTTAATTTACAACGGTATACAAAATCTACGTATGTTAGAGGTAAAATATCATTTTCAATGTATAACATAGTTAATACAATCAACCTTTCTTGCGACATAGTTGACCAAAGGTAAAAAATGATAAACTTTAATATTAAAAAATTTCTTTCTCACAAGCAACAATATTCTATAAACAATCCATGCATTACTCTCAAATAATTCATCATTTCACTGGGCCTTTTCTGTTTCTCTCGTTACAATTTCTTTAGTGACTTCCAATTTATAAAATAAGTATCTCCTATCAATATCAAAAAAACCCATCATGATTTTGAAAATGTTCAAGGTTGGTATAGCCAGTCATCAAACATTCTTCATGGGCCAACCTAGATGGAGTTATATCAAAGTACCTGGGGCCTCCATAAATAAAACTAGTTTTTATTCAGGCTTGGGATTAAGGGCCAGTTCTAGGTGATTTTTTATAAAGTTAAAATCAAACTAATTAAGGCCCTTCATTTGACTGAGGCTCAAGCTCTCTTCCTTTATTCCCGATTATCAGTGTCACCAATTCTTGTTAATTCTTGGGTTTTGGCTTGTTTGACGGCTGTTTGGAGCAAAAATGACTGATCGATGATGGAAAAGCTTTCTCTTGCATTTCTACAGACAATCAAACAAATGCATTGCATGCAGGGATGGATGCAATATTCTAATTTGGGGGCCAAATGGTTCTTATAATTCTTTAGGGGCGATAATTATTTTTTAAAATAAAAAAAAAATTGGGGAAGGACAATTTATAAAATCTTAAAATATTTGAGATTAATACTACTATAATTATTGTATTTTCTTGAAATTTATGGGGCCGGCGTTCCCCCTCCCTTGATATAGGGTGGCGCATGTGGAATACTAAATATAGGAAAGGTCGTCGTGAATGATTGCAATGCAATTTTTTGGTTGTGCCAGTGGCTCTTGTGGGCCTCATATTGTTGTCACATTTAGAACCCCATGAAAGCCAAAATGCATACTTCACTAATTAAGATCAAATACACCTATTTTATTTTCTTTACATCCAGGGATAAAAGCATAATTTTAATTTACGCGTGAATTGTTTTTATAAGTTCTTAGGATATAACCAAACACAAGTTGATTTTGTTACCACAAAACCCCCAAAAGAGATCAGAACAATCTAAGAATTCGATCGGAAACAACATACAAATAGCCCTAGCTTTGATCTCTTCTATCCTCAAATGCATGATCGTAGATTCTGAAAGCATAAATCAGAAATTATTCAATTTATGCATACAAATCGACGACACAAAACCACACACAGAGAGAGGGTGGCGGAGGCCTTACCAGTTCTCCTTCCAAACCTTGAACTGTTATCGTAAGAAATAAGAACGAAGGGTGAACTATATATAGTCTCTTATATGTATTGTCTATTCAAGGCGGCAATTAAACTTGTGCAGCGCACAGAGCATTTTGCGCGTGCCCACCCTTGGAAAAAGATTGTCCGTCAATTTTCAGACAAGCCTAGCTGTTGTGCTCACGCATTTCGAATGGGAGAAATTTTTTATTTATTTTTTCTTCCAATCTATATTGTCCCAAATTATACATTTGTGCGAGTTCTACGTTGTAATTTAAATTTATTTAAAATAATATAAAAAGGGATAAAAAATATTTGTTCATGAATGGTGAGAAGTTGAGAATTTATAATTTATTTTTAAATTTTTTTAATCATTTTAAAAGATAATAAAAAGGATGAAAAATATTAAAATTACTTTTGAAATCTTTTGTAAATAAAATGTTTTTTTTTATTATAATAGCATAGATAAATATAATTCTTTTTAACGTAGAGTCGTGCCAGTATATAATATCCACCGTTCTTTTATGTTGAATTATTTTTTAAATTTAAAAATATATTACACTTATGTATTAATTTAACACACATTCTCAATATGCTAACGTGGCATGTTACACCCATTAAATGACCCTGTTTGGGTGATCTTACCTATTTACTTATTGACTTATTAGCTTATAAGTTAAAAAATAAATCATATCGTTTGGGTAACCAAATAAATTAAAAATAATAAAATAAACAAATAAGCACGTTTAGGTTGCCAAATAAGCAAATAAGCTGGCTTATAAGTAAATAAACAAATACACTCGTTTAGATAGCTGACTTATAAGCAAATAAGCAAATAAGTCACAAGTTACCCAAACGATGTAATTTAAATAAAATTATATTTATTTATTAATAAACAAATAAGTAAATCACCCAAACAAAACTAATATCTTCTCGTATTTTTAGATGTGAGACCCTCGTGATTTTCTTTTTTTAAGAATCACTCTTAAATTGAATCGGTCCAATTGAATCTATTTTAGGTTTAATATAAATTTAATTTAATTTATTTATTTTATTATTTTTAATATATAGTCTATCATTGTAAAAATAATTAATTTGATATCGTTAAGTATTGAATAAATTATATTTATACAAAAAAATCACATAGATTTTAAATCATTAATCACAAAGATTTATAGATTTAATTATAAAAAGTCATAATAAAAATTTACATAATCCATAATACACAACTTTTAATTTCAAATTACAAATATTTATAATTTTAATACCAAAATATCATGGGTGCAAACCATATAATCCAAAAAAAGGACATGTACTGAAGCTTTTCTTTATCAATACTATTATAATAAAAAAACACTCAAGTTGGTGAAGTCGTTGTGATATTTTATTTTAATTATATAAAAATTTTAAAAATAATTTAATATTTTTTTTATATTCTTTTTTAAAATAATTAAAAAAATAAATTCTTAATTCTCAATTCTTTTCAATTTATGATCCACGCGCAACGCGCGGGCACAACTACTAGTTATTAAATATATAGTAAACTTCATAGTCTAAACTAAGAACAAAGTGAGTATTATAGAATGATCAAAAAAAGTGAATAAACAAAATAACACGTATAACTGTGTTTATTAAAACTTTTGCAAAATAATTATTTTGTTGTGTTTCCAAAAAATATTTTAAAATTTTAATTTTAGTTTTTTTGTTTTTTAGATTTCTCTTATTATAAGAAATTGGAAAAGATAAAAAAATTTCACCCAATTTTTTTAAAAAAAGACAAAGTACTTACTACTTTTAGTCAAAGAAAAATAGCTTCTTTCTTCATTAGTGGCCCTTTTTTAAACTTTGCTAGAATTTTGCTACTTTTTAGATTTATCATAACGTGAACAATCAAAATTGTTAAAACATTGTACAAAAATTTAAAACAAGATGACAAAAAAACCAAAGAAAATAACAATTTCCTACTAGTTTCAGCATGCACCACTATATACGTCCAAAATAAAATTAATTTATTCTTATGTTTTAGAATTATGTAATATTGTTAGGTTTTTAACCCTCTAGTTTTGAAAATTTTGTGACCAATCCCGAGGTTCAATCCACTCTTTTATTAATCTTCTATATCTCACGGACTTCTTTGTTGGAGATTGTGTTGTTTTGGTTCATTCAATAGCATTAATGATATGTCATTTGAAAAGAATCACCAATTAATCGATCTACAAATTTTTTGTGCACCTTCTTCAACTGTTGGACCCATAGATAGTTTTAGATCAATCACTTATTGATCGGTGGAGGACCGACCAATTGATTGGCATGTAAAACTCCAACAACCGTATCAAGACCGCCTAATGAAAGGTTTGACAAGGATTGATCACCCATTGATGAAAATAATTGTTGCTAGGGTTATTGCAACCATAAGTCTTTTGATGAAAATAATCTTTCCAATTGCAAAGAGCTTTGAGGAGAAGTTTTTATAGAGATGCATCCTACTAGATGACCAATTAGATTTAACAGCTTTCAAGAAGATTATCAAGTACTACACTTTCATCTTTTCACAAGTTCTTAGTGGATCTTAAGTAGAGTTTCAAGACAAAAAGTCTAAGGTGAATTTCGTCGACATTTAGACACAATTTGGTGAACGTGAATTCGCCAAAGAGTATATTATATTCATAAGTTGCGAATTCAACTTGGTTTTGTAAAAAATATTGTAAGCAAAACTTGATTTATAGTGCTTGTTTTCTGATCAGTGGTGGCCACGTAGTTTTTCTTCCCACCTTTGGGGTTTTCCACGTTAAATTTGTGTCTTTGTGTGGTTGTGTTTTTTCGTTTGTGCTGTTGGCTTTCATATTGATGGGGATCGTAATCCCAAGTACCATTGACAATGCATACGAATTACATTAAAAAAAATGTGTTTCCATCTAGACGGGCGTCTGAACGATGAAACCCTATTGCCAATTCGAACGAAAATCAAGAAACTAATAAACGCTACAAAGTAGAATATGTATTATACTTTCGAGATTTCTCTAAATTGGTCTCGTCTCATCACTCGAACAAGAATCTTCAGGATGAATGTACAAATCGAAGAACTCGTTTGCACCTTAGATCTTCTCACTACTAAAAAATGAGTTTTTGCGGTGGGCAAATTTCGTCGCAAAAGGTCAATTAGCCGTTGCAAAAGAGTATTTGCGTCGGCAACTAGGGTAGTACATACTGGGGTCGTAAAAAATTATTGGCGTCGACAATTACCGTCTCAAATAAATTTGTGTCGGTAAAAACAACTATTTGAGACGATTTAAAAAACGTCGCAAAAAACATTAAAAAACGATTTTATACCACTAAATTAAGAATAGAGGGCAGGCTTTGACTTTCGTGACTGAAAACCTGGCAGCCTCTTTTCTGATTCTTACAAGAATACAAAAACCCTAACAGTCAGCGATCAAGCGGTGTATATATAAATTATGATAAGAATTGTAAATAAGATTTGATGTTTTTATATAATTAGAAAAAAATTAATTAATTAAAATTAAATTATTAATTATATAAATTATAATTTATACCACTAAACAATTATAATTGGACTCTTATCATATCTCAAATTAATTTCAAGCCTCATATTATTAAATTTTTATTTATCTCTGCATGTTAAAATTATAAATACGCATTAATTAAATTAAATTATTGACAATTTTATTTAATTAATTTTTTTTAATTTTTTTAAAATTTTTTACTTAATTTATTTGATATATCGAATACAAAATCCACTTGCAGAGTTTAACATAATCAAAATTTCTAAACTTTGTTAAGGGGTATTATCAATTCCTATCCCGAGACATGAATTCTATTAAATAATTAATATTTACTATACATGTAGTGCCGTTATCTAATCCAACCAAATTTATTGACCATTAAAAATTTCACTCTTTTATACATTAGAATAACAAACATTAAATATGTGTGTTTATTAATTATTTTAAAATTAAAAGTATAAGCACTCATAATAATCATGAGATAGTAATTATTTTATATAGTCAGTATAAAAATAATTATTCAAACACTATAAAAAAATTTTTTTTTAGAAATAATTTAGTGACAGTAAATAATCAATTTAATTCGAGACACCATGTGATAAAAATTCTTAACACGATAAACTTAGAATTAAAACTCAGAACCAAAAAAATAACTAGAATCGCCAACGATCTCCCAACCTAAAAAAATTATTCAATTAAAGTTAAATAATAATAATATAATAAAAATTATAGTAATAATATGGG
This sequence comes from Heliamphora exappendiculata, assembly GCA_034768845.1. NCBI lineage: Eukaryota > Viridiplantae > Streptophyta > Magnoliopsida > Ericales > Sarraceniaceae > Heliamphora > Heliamphora exappendiculata. The sequence continues at coordinate 646 of JAOTRH010171324.1, read as the reverse complement.
ATAATTATACTTACATACCTTAAAATTTAAGCTTATTATAAGAATTTCTTTTGAAGTTTTTGAAATTATACTGTTATCCTGCTTGTTTTATTTTTATATTTTACTTTAATTCTTCAGCTAGTTAACTGTTAGTTGACTGAACGAAAACTGATTTTATTATTAAATATTTTATATTTTTTTCTATTTTACCCTTCATTTCAATTTTCTTTCCATGAACAACAGCGTCGCAGCAACCAACGGCGCTGTACACCACCAGCAACTCCCGGCGACCCCCTCTCCTCCTCTAGTCTCGTCTCTCTGCTCTCTATCTTCCTCTTCTGTTGAAGCATAGCGAGCAACGAAGAGGAAGGGCATGACGCCACCCACCCCCGGCGCCACTTCACTGCCGGCGCCCCAACTCCGGCCACCACTGGACTCTCTCTCCACCCTCTCTCTCTTTCTCGATTTATCCCTGTCTCTGTCTCTGTCGCATACTGCGCCGCACCATGCACCACGCCACCATCCTCCAAACACCACCACCCGAGCACCACCACTCACCAGCCACCATCTTCTTCTTTCAATTTCTAAATTGTGTAGCCAAAACCCTAAAGAGAGAGAGGATTAGAGGGAGATTGTTTAGGGTTTGAATATTGAGTATAAAAGTTAT
>JAOTRH010171313.1:0-12397 GCA_034768845.1 Heliamphora exappendiculata | reverse complement strand
ATATATGTTATTTTGAAAGTCATCAGAATTCTAATTTAACTTATTGACTTCTAATTTAACTTATTGAGACTTGAGAATGTTATCTTAATGTAAATTAACTTATATTTAAACTGTTCAATTGTTTAAAATGTCAGGCTTTTGATGCCTCTTGTTATGTTGTTCATGGTTTAGGCCGTGATGGGATTGTTCATTTATTGTTTATGGGGAAGTCAAAGATATTATTTAACTGGCTTTGTTTTGCAGACCAGAATCCTTTCCTGCAATTGAGAAGCTATACGAGCAGGGCGTGTTTGATTATCTGGTTAGTTCCAGTTCTAATTATAAACTTTATAACAGTGAAACTATCTCTAGTTTTAAGAATATAGTTTCCTCTCGTTGTATTTTCATTTTTACTTGATAATTAGAATTTCAGTAAAAGATATTAAGGGAATGCAACTCATATGCAAAAGAATAGAACACTATTTATCCACTACCATATCAAAAGCTCCACAAAAATGTAATAATTGGTCAAGAGCTGGTTAAACTCCCAGCTCCCAAATGCACAAAAAGATTACACAAGTACTCTTCATCTACCATCAAAAGATCGATGATTTCACTCCCCTTATATTTCCTATATAAGGCACAAGGGAATCAAAAGCCATAGCTTTTTTTCCACTCTGTTCCCCTGCTAGCTATGGGGAAGCTCAATAAATCTATGAGGGAAAACAGAATTCAACCTAAACCAACGCAACACCAAAGACTACAGCTCTCTCACCACTTGATAATGGATAAGGAGATGATTCATTGAGTTTCTATTTTGTTTGCGCACGCGTACCAATTCATAATCACTTGCTTTCTCCTTAACAAAATTTAAGTAAGGGTTTTAGCATGAGCTACACATCAAATGAAGGAGGGCACCCCGGGAGAAGCCTTAGTACCCCAAATAGTCTTCTATGGGTAGGAAGACATATGACTACCAATTAATGCCTTGTAATGATAAGTTACTTGGAACTATCTCAATTTAGTTAGCCCTCCATTTTAAAGAATCTTCATTCGTCCCAATACTTGGCCTTCTGTGCAACCTCTCTAGAAGTCTCACCAATGCATTCATCTCTCAATCTTGTAACTCAATGTAATAAAATATGCATTTTTTTAATGATCATCTTTACGCAAATGCTCCTCTACCACCGTTCTTACTTGTAACATGCAACACAACAAGGAAAGTATACTCCAAGCTCTCTTCCGTAATCCCCTATTGAAGCCAGTACCCCAATTCCATTCTAATGTTCCTTTTGTTAATTACATAGTATTAAGCTTAATGAAGACACGTTAACCCCAATAGGGTACGCAACTGTTTATTTATAGAACAACGAAACCACATAATAAGATATGGTGTGCCCAATCACACCAGATAATAATAATAATAATAATAATAATAAAGTTAACACCCCCTCAAGCTGGTGCATATATATCTAACATGCTCAGCTTGTTACATATGTATCGAACCTGAGGACTTGGGACAGACTTAGTAAAGATATCTGCCAACTGCTCTCCAGTACGAACCGCACCGAAGACGATCACACCATTCTGATACCCATGCCGAATAAAATGGCAGTCCACCTCGATATGTTTAGTACGCTCGTGGAACACCGGATTCGTGGCAATATACACTGCAGATTTATTATCACACCAAAGTTTCGTTGGGCCATTGCAGGGATCACCCAACTCACTAAGCAATTGACGAAGCCACATAATCTCAGATGTGGCCAAGGCCATGGCTCGGTATTCTGCTAATGCACTTGACCTCGAAATCACATCTTGCTTCTTGCTTTTTCAAGAGATAAGATTGGCACCGATAAATATAGAGAATCCAGAAGTAGTCCGCCGATCAATAGGGCATCCTGCCCAGTCCGCATCAGAATACCCTTCCATCATAGAGTGATCGTGATCGCTAAAGTGCAACCCCCTACCGGGATTACTGTGGATATAGCGTAGAATTCTAACCACGGCATTCCAATGTGGAACCTGAGGTGCAGCCATGAATTGGCTCACCACACTCACAGGAAATGCTATGTCTGGTATTGTCATTGTTGTCAGATAATTCAAATTTTCAACCATTCTCCTATATCTATCGGGATGAGGAAAAATTTCACCTTCATCAGGAGAAGTTTAACATTCGTGTCCATAGGTGACTCGACCTCCTTTGCGTGCAAAAACCCTTCGTCAGCAAGAATATCAAGCACATACTCTTCTTACCTCGTGCCACCTCAACTCCAAGAAAGTATTTCAATTCTCCAAGTCTTTAGTTTGAAACTGAGATTTAAAAAATTGCTTCAACGCAGAGATACCAGTCATCATCACCTGTGATAACAATATCATCAACGTAAACAATCAATAGAATACAACCAGCAGATGAGCGTCTATAGAATACCGTATGATCTTTGCCGGATTGTAGAAGACCAAACTGGTGCATAACCATACTAAAGTGACCAAACCACGCACGTGGAGACTGCTTCAAGCCATAAAGAGATCGATAGAGACGACAGAGCAGTTGCGACCCCCCCCTGAGCAACAAAACCGGGAGGTTGTTTCATATAAACCTCCTCTTGCAAATCGCCATGAAGAAAAGCATTTTTCACGTCAAGTTGGTGCAGAGGCCAATGGCGAGTAGCAGCCAGAGACATAAACAGACGAACAGATGCCATCCTGGCGACGGGAGAAAAGGTCTCAAAATAGTCAACCCCATATGTCTGAGCATACCCCTTGGCAACGAGACGGTCCTTCAAGCGGGCAAGAGAACAATCAGGATTGACCTTGACCGTAAAAACCCATTTGCAACCAATAGCCTGCTTACCTTCCGGAAGAGAAACGAGGGACCATGTATAAGTGGATTCAAGAGCGTGCATTTTCTCCAACATAGCACCCCGCCAGCCAGGGCCAGTTAAGGCCTTGAGAACAGTGCGAGAAATAGTGGCCTGATCGAGAGTGGCGATACACGTCTGTAAGGAGACTGAGAGGCCCTTGTAGGAGGTAGTATAGAGAGGATGATCCTTGCAAGTGCGATAAGATTTTTGAATAGCAATGGGAGTATCACGAGCAGGGGAAGGAACACGTACCGTGGGCAGAGGATCTGAAGACGAAGAGACTGGCTCAGTAGAGGAAAGTTTCAAGGAAGCTGAAGGAGTGGAAGGAGAAGGTGGAGAGGACCCCTCAGTTGGAGGAACACCTACAGAAGAGGACAAAGGCAAGCAAGACATTAAAAAATCAAGATGCTCAAGATTAGACCGCCCACTCCCCAACACAGCTGAATCTGATGCAGAAAAGAAAGGAGTGGACTCCACAAATGCAACATCCCGGGACACAAAAAATTTGTGGAGAGATGGACAAAAATAGCGATATCCCTTTTGAGTCTTCGAATAACCAAAAAAAATGCATTTGACAGCCCGAGCATCCAACTTTGTTCGCTGAGGATGAGTGTCACGAACATAACAAAGGCAGCCAAAAATTCGCAAGGGTAGAGAGAAAAGGCTCGTTGCAAGAGAGGGGACTGCCATCGGAATTTTACCACCAAGGACCTGAGAGGGGATACTGTTAATTAAGTAGCAAGCAGTTAACACGGCATGTCCCCAGAATTGCTTGGGCATGTGCATTTGAAACAACAGAGCATGAGCAGTCTCCATAATATGGCGATTTTTGCGCTCAGCGACACAATTCTGCTGTGGGGTAGCGGGGCAAGAAGTCTGGTGAATAATACCATTAGTTGAAAAAAAAGTCTTCAGTTGGGTGGAGAGATACTCGCCACCATTATCGCTGCGTAAACATTTAACTTGAGCCTGAAACTGGGTTTTTGCTTCCATACAAAATGAGAAAAAAATAGATGCTAATTCAGATTTATGTCGCATAAGATATAAGAAAGTCACACGAGAATTATCATCCACAAATATGACATAATAACGAAAACTAAAAGCAGACTCTACTGGACATGACCCCTAAACATCTGAATGAACGAAAGAAAAAGGAGCCGAAACTTGTTTATTGACCCGAGATAATAAAGACACACGCAAGTGTTTTGCCAACCGACACAACTCACACTCAATATGAGAAATAGAATGAAAATTAGGACACAGACTATGTAAACTGGATATAGTTGGATGCCCCAGACGGCAATGAACCTCAAAACTAGGAGAGGGAATTACTGAGCAGGCCGTAGCAGGCACCTCCTCCACCAAGTAAAGCCCACCAGAAACTCGACTTCTGCTGATAATCTTCCTCGTCGTAAGATCCTGAAAAACACAGCCATCGGGATAAAAAATCACACATCAGTTGAGATCATTTGTGAGCTGACTAACAGATAATAAGTTAAATGGATTTCCAAGAGTATGTAAGACATTAGGTAGGGTTAAGGAGGGTGTGGGAGTAGTGACACCACGTCCCATAACCGGTAAAGAAGATTCATTAGCCACAAGAACATCACGATGGCTAGGAGTCACCTGATAGTCAGATAATATACCTGCCGAATCAGCCATGTGATAGGAGGCACCTGAATCAATCACCTAGGCAGATGGAGTAGTCGCAAGACATGCACTAGGATTACCTGCAAAGGTAGCGGCAGCAGGAGCAGGAGGACTAGGGCTAGTAACTTGAGATTGAACATACTGGTCATATTCAGCTGGGGTCATCTCTACGAGGTACTTCTGAGAAGAGGAAGACGAGTTTGCCTGGGAGTACTCAGCAGTAATATTAGCCACTGGGGACGGTCTTCCATGTAGTTTATAACATTGACTGCGAATATGGCCATGGATCCCACAATAGTGGCAAGAGCCAGTCTCACGAGCTCCCCCACCTGTTCGACCTCCATCACGGCCCCTACCACAGCCACGGCCACGAGCTCCATTGCCTTCTCGAGAAGCAACAAGGGCAGACTGATGATTAGTATCAGAGGAAGGTCGGGTGTCGTCGCGGCGCATCGAACGACTCACCCGACAAAAAGTCTCAGATAATGTAGGAATATCTGTCCCGGCAAGAATCTGGGAACGAGTCGTGTCATATTCAGGATTCAAACTGGACAAGAAGCACACGACAAGAATCTGCATCCGCTGTTCCTAAAACTTACTGATGGAATTGGTGAATGGAAGAAGCCGATCAAACTCGTCGGCAAACACTTTAAATCCCATAAAATGCTCCTGAAGAGGACGATCAACCTGTTGTGAATGGAAGAAGCCTCGCATCACATCATAAAGGCGCGATAAGTCATTTGTGGAGGAATAGATATCCTCCAGAGCCCTCCAGATTTCTTTTACCGTATTGGCACTGGCAACCAAAATCTTGACACTGCGGTCCATGGAATTTATAATCTGACTAAAAAGACGAGCATTGTCTCGTATCCAGGTACGATAACTAGGAGAACTAGGATTAGGAGTATCGTCAAATAAGTGGGAATCCAATTCCATGCCTTGCAAAGATTTTAACATATTCTTCAGCCACAAAGGATAAGCAGAAGCACCGTCATGCTTCTCATCGACAAGCCAAGTAGAAGAAGAGAATACTTCAGTTCTCATTGGTCACCTGGTATCCGTCAGAGACTCAGCGGTCCCAGAAGTTCGGGTAGCAGACTTATCGCCCTCCGATGACATTCTTGTTCAAAAAATCAGAGAATCCACAACCAGATAACTCTCACTGCATCAACACAGATTGGATAACACAGAACTTGTTGAATAGAAAGCATGCCATTGCACGGATGAATGAAGCGATGCAGTGAGGGAGACAGAAAAACATGACTGTTGAGACCTATGCGACTGTTTCGGCGACCGGCAACTTTTTCTAGGGTTTTGGTGACTGTTTAAATGGTCAAAACTGGTTTTGGGGCCCGATCGGTGATTGTGGAGACGATTTAGTGGGGTTTTGGTGGGTTTCGACAACTGTTTGGGTGGCGGCCACTTGTTTCGTCGATGCTAGGGTCTGGCGGCGACTATAGTGAACTGGTATGGGGTTGTTGGCGCTAGAGATGGTATCTTTGGTGGGTTTCGGCGCCAGGAATGGACTGGTGTGTGAGTTTCGGCACTAGCGGTAGTGGTTTGGTGGGTTTCAACACCTGTAGGCGACTGCTGAAGGCTGGGTTGTGGGTTTCGGCGCTAGAGGGGGTGGCTGTGGTAGGTTTCGATGCTAGAGGTGGTGGCTGTGGTAGGTTTCGGCACTGGAGGATGAGACTGGCATGGTCAGTGGCGAGGGTTAGGGTTTTGCCGACAGTTGGAGGCTGGTTTGGTGGATTTCAGTGTTGAAGATGATGGTGTTGGTGGGTGGTGGCGTTGGAGGATGAGGTTTGGGTGGTCGGCGGCTAGTGTTAGGGTTCAGGGAGGAGCTGTTGGCGGTGATGGCTCTGATACCATGTTAAGTACATAGTATTAAGTTTAATGAAGACGTGTTAACCCTAATAGGGTACGCAATTGTTTATTTATAAAACAACAAAGTCACATAATAAGATATGGTGTGCCCAACCACACAAGATAATAATAATAATACTAATAATAATTATAATAAAGTTAACACCTTCCAAACTTATTGATGTAGCACTTACAGAGAGAAGAATAAGAACAGAGGGTTAGAAGAAGAATAATGGAGAGATGAGAGAAGAACAAGGGAAGGGGGAAGAAATCACACAACTCAATATCAATTTTATTTCATTCAAGTCTCCTTAATACATTCATAAGATATCTTATTTGTAACCCTAAATTCTTGATTAAAAGAAAACTAAAATCTTTAATAAAATGGAAATAAATAAACTCCTAATTAATACTTATTCAAGCCTCGGCAAATAAAGAAACTTAATACTTGTAACAAAAAGTCTTATGAATCTAGTAAGGAGACTTGAATGAAATAAAATAATTAATAAATCCCAAATTTGATATTTATTGTCATCTATTGTCCGCATTACCTATTGCACACCTATTGTGTGCTTTTCAAAAATCCTTGCTACTCAATGGGGAAAAAAATTAGAAGACTACGGGGTGAAGACCATCTTCAATCAAAAGAAATAAGAAATTACGGCAAAAGAAGTTGCATGAAAAGTGGGATTTTCTAAGAAAGATGATCTTCTTTTATGATTATCTCATATAGAATATTTTTGTTTGACTCGTAAACTTCATTGTATAATTAGCTAGGTTTGTTGGTTCATAACCAATGCTGATATGGGAAGCTGGAGCAGGTTATGTCTTTGTGGAGAAAGCACCTTTTGTGATGTTGGCACAATTTTAATGTATTTGAGTTATTGGATGGGGAGGGTTTTTGGGTGGTGGTTGGTTTTCAGGTCTACCTATTCTACTTTTTCTTATTTTCATATTTTCCCTCTTTTTTGTTCCTTTATTTGTTTGTATTTGGGTTGTGCGCACTCAACACACTTTTCTGATACAAATATCTCTTTCTTACTGTTCCCTCCCCCCTGCCAAAAAAAAAACAAAGATTTTGTGCACAAGTTTATCATAGAGATTTCTCATGTTATTGTTTGAAGGTCACACTAGAAGGCTATTAGTTTGACAAAACGTTAGAATTACTACATGCTAGAACGTGTCGACATTCTATAACCCCATAACACATCTCGTAATATAATTATAAAATGGAATTTTCTTTTAAAGTGAAGGGTATGATAGTGTTTTCTATTCAATGAAGCCATACAAGTAGGAGAATTGCCCAATTAAAATCAAGATGATATGTATCCTCTTGCGCCAATTCTTATAAATTTTGAAGGAATTGGAGCTGCTCTAATTTCATGAGTAAACCTTGTACAACATACTTAGAACCGTGGTTCTGATCTGAAACTAGAGCTGCAAACATTCAACACTACTATGATAGAGAGTCATTCGTGTGCCCACGACATACTCCGTTACCTGAATACATGCTTCCATCCATTATAGTTGTTGTGCGCCTAGGCGTTGCAACAACGCGCTGCATGATTGAGGTAACTCGTTTATCCATTTTTTAGCATTACACCATCACTTAAGCTAAGCACAAGGTGCCCAACACATCATAGTTTTGTGCATTCATCTATAGCCCACAGTTGCGGCATCGCCTCTATGCATTACAACAACGCGCTACTTGAGTAAGGTAACGTGTTTATCCATTTCTGAGCATTGCACCATCACCCAAGCTAAGCGCAAGGTGCCCAAGACATAACATAGGTTCGTGCATTCGTTGATAGCCCCCAATTGTGACATTGCCTCTATGGTGCCCATCTTCGGCCCTTAATTGTAGGATCCTCTTACTGGAGTGACGAATTCGCTTTTGAACTTTGCTTCAACGAGAAAGAACTCCGCTCCCAATTAGGATGTAACCTCTCAGATATATACATTCCAAACAAGAAAAGCTATGAAGTAAGAGTAAACCTACATAAGATTATGAAACAAAATTAACTCAAATGTACTCTAGAATTTTATATTTACGTAATACTTATTTATATATACGAAAAATAATTTGTTTTTGATGCTAATCTATAATATTTATTCATATTTTAACATATAGTACAAACAAAATCAAATCAAACTATATCTTTATCCCAAGTTACATGAGTCATTTTACGCCATTTTTTTATTTTAAGGGGCTTGACACGCAAATTATTTAGATTCATGTTCATAAAGATCTGACAGGTTATTCTGTGGTGCTAGTTGTCAGCACTTAACACACAATACTTCTCTTTTCTTCGAGCTCGGGACCGCGTGTGGAAGAAATAAGATTTTAAGCACTACACAAACAGAGTTATTTTGACATATATTATAACTAAGTAAAAAATATTTCTTAGAATATATAAGACATGTAAACGCTTCCATACGCGCTTTTAATCTTACATTCTTTTGTATGCTCTAGCTCTCCCGCCTCTGATCCCGCTCTTGCTCAATCTCCCGCCCCTACTTCATGCAACTATGCTTCGGCCACGATATCCCCACGAGTATGGCCTAACTCAAGTTTATCCACATGAGTTAGGACACAAGGCTTTTTGTGGTGCCTCCATAGTCCATTCGACAGGATGACACCCCTTGGTGGTTAACACAGGGGCATAGAGAGCGAGCATCCCCAAGCCTTGACCTTGGGTGAACTGTGAGGTGTCGACACTCATTTCACAACAACTTTGTTAATGGGGCTCCCAATCCCCAATGAAAACCTTAGACATCCTCTTGGATCTCCCGCTAAATGCCTTCGAATTGCCCACTTGGTGCATCATTTTGGCATAAGCGGTTGATAAGTTAAACGTATCTCTCCCGTACTTTGAGTTGGCAAATTCAAAGGATAGAAAGCTATCTCGGAGCTCAAAAGAGTGGGATTCTGGTGTCCCTTTTCAATTTTTCTTCTCACTCGTCAATCTTTGGAGATTGCGGTAGAGCCCTATTGCTTGGTTAGATAAGAAAATTCTACCCTAGAACTAAAGGTTTTAATAATGCTATAGACAGGGAACAAAATTTTCATTTGTTTCTATCGAAACGGTCGAAACGTTTTTTTTTCTAAAAGACCGAAACAAAATATTAGTAGAAAATTCATGTTTCATTCGAAACACACCAAAACAATATGCAACCTACCTAAACAAGTTTTATTGAAAGGAATTTAAACTTTAAAAAGAATATTATTTACTTTTCTTTTAAAAAATTATAGATGGTTGTATTTTAATTTATTAAGATAATATTATTAGTATTACTACTGCCTAAGTAAAATTTTATACTTTATTTTGTTAGAATCTTACACTTTTTAAAAATTATTTACACTTGTATGGAATAAAAATAAATATTTGATTATACATAACAGTTTTAATTCATAAGAATATTATTTTTTATACTTCTAGACTTTCTCTCTTATGTGTATGACTTCAAAAATCTTTATATATTTAAATGATGAATTATTAGTTCTTAATAAATAGATTTTGCCTTATATTTCTAAACATTTGTAACTTTGTTACATGCAAAAAGAACTCAAAAATATTTTTGAAACGTTGCGAAATGCTTTTGTTTCCATACTAATCAAAACAACATACCGAAATGAAATTTTGATCAAGCACGCACTTCTTCGTTCACAACAGTACGATCGCCAAAATCATTCTATGCCTTGATTTTGCTATGAATTGGCTGTACCCTAAATCTACCCGCAATCTCAGGCGAATGGCTTTTTAGAAGAATGGTACTTGGGATCTAGTTCTGCTTCCACAAGGCAAGTAGATAGTTGGCTGCAACGAAGAAACATGCCCCATACTTGAGGAGTCATATTGATTTTTTTTGAAACTCCGGAGACCTTTGCCTGCTGAAACTCAATGCCAAATTTGCTGCCAAACTGACCCTTGTGTTTAATTTGTTATATTATCTGAATTGATCACGTTACATAAATATCTTCTTATTCTCATTCAATGAAAATTTTTAGTATTGAACTTATTTTTCTTTTTGCAAAACCAAGTAAAGAAATATATTTACACTTGCTTTAGAATTTCTCACTTTCTTTCATTTACTTACTCTTTCTTTTCTTTCACAGGTTTAAAACATATCCTAAGTTGATGTTATAAGTTGTTAGTTGTGTCATGTATGAGAATTTTTTCATTATGTTAAATTTTTTTATATTTAGAATGAGCTGGGCGTTTGCTGCTGTTTGTCAGCCTTGGGCACTACTGGGATTGCTTTGGGTCAAGGTTAGCCTAGTCTTCAGAGGGCTGCTTGGGTACATCTTGGGTTGCTTGGAGGCAACCTTGGTTCCCTTGTTTGGGTTGTGTTGGCGCTTCTTGGGCATGTGTTGCAGGCTCATGGCAACGTCGTGGACCCCCTCTGGCTTGCCTAAGACCACAACCATGCACCACGTCTAGATTCATAGGAAGGGAACATCTTGAAAGTTTACCATTTCTTCCTCCCCTTTCCTATCCATTTCTCTTATTAATAATCAACCCTACAAACCAGCTCTTTTTTAACTCCCTATCCTTTTGTGATGAAAAAACAACCTCCTCTTTTCATCTTTGGCATGTTTGATAGTGGTGGGTTTTCCCCCAAAAGGTGGTTGATCTACTTTGCTCTTGGAGGCGAGCTAAAGTGGGAAGAGGAGTGCTTGGCTTTTGGTGCATTTGGCTTTGATGTGGATTGAACGGGGATAATGCAATAGGAGGACTTCAACAGAAAGGAAAATTCTTTTTTTGGGGGAAAGGAGGAATTTTACCTTTTTTTTATAATATAGTTTGTTCTTGGGCACTTTTTTGGATTTTTTGGAGATTTATTAAGTTTGGATGTATTGGTGATCTAGGTTGTCTACCCGTATTTTGTCCATGGACTCTCCCTCTCAGTGCCTTTTCCTTACTACAATACATAATAATCGACCCCCTAAAAATGAGCTGAAACCCTTCATAATCCCACCGGTTGATTCCTTTATCTTTGGATCAAAAAAGTCTGTACACTTCAAAAAAGTCTGTACACATCATCATCAAAATTCAAACCACCCCGCTCCAAAAGTAAAAGAGCCGAAACTCTTCATCTTTCTTTTATCCCATGCAGACAGTTGCTTATCTTTTTGCTCCAACAATTCCAAGGTTTTTTGTTTGGTGCCCAAGCAACAAGTATAAAGTGAGAATTCTAAGGTGTAGTTTCATGCCCTGGGCTAATTGTAACTGACTTTCTTTTCGGACCATATTTTGAAAATTTTTCTTTTTTTGAAATGGAAATTAAATACACTTGCAATTTCCCGAGTGTAGATGGTTTAAAATAGAAGGAACTTGTATCTCTTGCAGATGTGTTTTTTTTCTTTTGTATTTGCATTGTTATTTGAAGTAATTGACTAATTTCACTTTTTGTGCAGTCTGTCTCGTTGTGGGGTGACTATCTACATTTTGTACTAGAACATGATCCATCAATCCATGAGTGTTCACCTGTGGGTATTTTGAAGGCGAGGAACCTGTTTGAGCGTGCTCTTACTGCTGCTGGTTTGCATGTTACCGAAGGTAGTAAGATATGGGAAGCATACAGGGAGTTTGAGCTTGCTATCTTTTACACAATTGATGCAACTGATGTCGAGGTCAGAAGATAGTGCAGTAGTCTGTTCTGTTTCCTATGTTTATTTTGTTGTATACAATTCAGGTTTTCGTATTAATTTCTGTTATGATAGCCTAAGTCCTATTTTGTTTGCAAACAATTTAATTTTTGAAATGGGTAAAACTTAAAAGGGTTTTGCAGGTGGAAGTCCCACTTGACGGTGACAAGACAATCTTTAGGAAAAAAGGACATGACAACCAGCGTCACAACAGCAAATAAATTTTTATTTCATACATGAAATTAATTAATTCATTTGCTACATCACAAATATGTTTATATTTTATCATATCAATATAGTAACAAAATTTCCACGTTCTACATTATACATATTGGAAATTAAGTGTGAATAACAACTCCTAACATATTTTTAAGAAAATTGGAAGTTT
>JAOTRH010171302.1:0-12398 GCA_034768845.1 Heliamphora exappendiculata | reverse complement strand
CATAAAGTGCATAAACTTCCGTCGATCAAGCCAAGCAGCAAACTTCTGAATGTCTTTAGAGCATTCGAGCTGTGGATTTGCAGCAGGTAATTGTTCCCAAATATGATTGGTCTGGGAATAGAAATCAGCAATAGACTGACCGGGTTCATGCCGCATCTGATAAAGTTTGACTTCCAGTTGAAATTCCAAGGAAGCATCATAGGTGCAATTGTATCGTAATGCCAAAAAATTCCAAGCAACGGTAGCATTCCCAAGTTTTGAAAGAAAACTGTTGATGGACGGAACATGGGTGTTGATGAGCCAGGACATAATCTTGCAGTGAATACTGTCCCAGACTTCTAGAACAGTTACAAATGCCTCTTTCGTCTCGCTGCTGGTTTGTACGGGTTTAGGAATGGCTCCAGTCACAAAGCGCCATAATCGACGTCCTTTCAAGAAAACCTCCATGTTCTGAGCCTAGATACTATAATTGGATCCATCCAATATAATATCAATAGGATGAACAATGGAATCGAGAGTTGATGCTGATTGAGACATTTTTTTAAATGTTTTTTTTAATGTATAAATAAAAAAATGAATAAAGAAGGTTGATTGGAGAGAAAGAGAGAGAGAGAGAGAGAGAGAGAGAGAAGGGTAGGTGCACCTAACCCAAGGGATTAAGATCACACTGGAGTAAAACCCCAAACTTCTTCTTCTCCCAACTCAGTTGCTAAATGTGCTGTGAGAGGAACACAGGGGTGGAGTATTGTGCAAAAATAAAAGTTTTAAGGCGGCAGCACAATGGCTTCAATAGCACGGGGTGGAGGCCAAATCTGGTAGATCTGGTTGAGGCCGAAGACAGACTGTGGAAGCGACGAACGGCGGCGGAGCGTCAGGCGGCGACGGCGAGCGTCTGGTTGGGGCGACGAAAGCGACGGAGGCAGTGATTGGCGTTGACGAAAGAGGTTCGCAAGCACATGAGGGAGATCCGTGACGGTGATGGCGACTCCGAGAGTAGCGGCAACGGCGATTCCGACGATGCCAGTGCCGGATCCGAGCTCTATTATCCGGAGGCGGCAACAACTGGGATGACCGCTAGCTAAGGCGGAGAGAGTGGGGTTGAGTTTGGCTGAGGCTCGTGCGGCGACGAAGACTGTGGCTCATGAGAGAGCAGTTGAGGCTCGTGCGGCAACGATTGGACGACATCCTACGGGCCACAAGACTGTGGCTCTGATACCATGAAAAAATTGAGAAAAAAAATAGTATATTTTTCGAATATTAAAACTGTACAATATATGACCTATTTATAGGCGAATAGAGCTAAGCAAAAAAAGAGATACAATAAATATCAAATCAAAATAAAATTATAATAAAATTAATATAATATTCTAACACAGAGAACTGGCCGGAGATTGAATCAATCTTCTCGTTCGAATCCACCACCACTGTCCAATCACAAGTCGTCGCGTCGCTGATCAAGCTCGGCGAATCCGTCCGGGCAATGTTAGCCGAGTTAGAATCCACGATTCAGAAGGACGCGTCAAAATCGCTTGTCGGCGGCAGAGGAATTCATCCACTGACGGTTTGGGCGATGGATTACCTCTCTCTCCTCGCCGATTATAGCAATGTTCTGGCGTACATCCTCGCCGACTATCCTCCTCCAGCCAAATCATCATTCCCGGAATCATACTTCGACACCACCGACTCCGACGAATCTCCGGCGCCGGCGATCTCGCTACATTTCGCGTGGCTAATCCTCATCCTCCTTTGCAAACTCGATGGCAAACCAAAGGAGTACAAAGACGCCTCCCTCGCTTACCTTCTCTTAGCGAACAATCTTCAACACGTAGTCACCAAAGTCCGCACATCGAACCTCCAGTACCTTCTCGGCGACGATTGGCTATTGAAGCACGAAACCAAAGTGAAACAGTTCGCGACCAACTACGAGCGGCTAGGATGGGACCACGTCATCAAATCGGTGCTAGAGAATCCGACTGCGTATCGCCATACGAAGCGAATGAGAGTTTCGGGAAATTTAACACAGCGTTCGATCAGGCGATCCGTAAGGAATCTATGTGCGTCGTACCGGACAACAAACTCCGGGACGAGATCAAAGTGTCGATCGCGAGGAAGCTGGTGCCGGCATACCGGAAGTTCTATAGCAACACGAGGTTGCGTTGCGAGAACAGGGGAATTTTGCACCACTGGTCAGATTTGCCCCTGAGGATGTAGGGAATTGCTTGTCCGATCTGTTTTTCGAGACGGCAGAGTCAGGGAGTTTTGTGTCATCTTATTCCAGCTCGTCGCAAACGCGGACATCACGATCTCGTTGAGATCAGTTGTTTAAGAAAAAAATATTTATTTATTTTAATTCGACGCCTTTGATGTTTACACCAACGCCTTTAGGCGATTATTTTGGAGGTATATAGGTGGGGTTTGCTATAAATTTGGTATAAATTTTGTGCTTTTTTTATTACATATTTATTGGTTATAATTTTTCATGTTTTTCGATCGCTTTGACAAGAGAAAGTAAAAAAAGTATAGAATTGATCAAAAACAAACAAATATTAAATATGAAAATAAATAATATAAAGTTTGTCATATTAACTTATTTTGATCAATTTTTGTTTTTCTGAATTTTTTACAAATTTTGGTCAAATTTTTGTATTTTTGTAGATAGTTTCAATAAGAGGACTGAAAAAATAATAATTTAAATAAATAATATACGTAAATAAGCTATACTCCAAAATTGAGACCATTCATGAATATTTTGAATAATTGTAATTCTACTGACATAGAATTACACAACTGGCTACATAAAGTATATGCTCCTTAGATTTTTACAAAATGTATTGATAGTGGGATCAACTTTCAAAAAAATTTAATCATTCATTACAATTTTTTTTTTTGTAATTTGTCATGTTTTTTTATATGTAGGATTATTTTTTCAATATTAATTCTTATTGTCCTAAACTTTGTCTTGATTTTAATTAGGACCACTATAAGTGAGTAGTAGAATTAGTCTTTCAAAAATTAATTAAAATGCATATAAATTGATCTGAACATCCTAAAATATAAAAAATATAACACATTATACTTTGATTATTATGTCAGTAGTTCAATTCCTATTATACACAATGAATTAAATTAGAATTCTTCATTTTACAAGGCTTAGTTAAAATTTATTCGAATGATATATTTAGTATTACAATCATATAAAAATCTCAAACACGTAAGGTGCCAAACATAATTTAATGATTAGAATTATTTAGAAAAAAGTCATCGACAAATTATAAAATTGATAATATCGTGGTGGCTGAAGGGATGTGGGCCGAGATCCACAACAGATGGGTCTATGACCCATGCCCATACCCAACAAGCCACACCAGGACTCGGAGGGGTGTTACTCGGTTGTGTAGATGGCCGAGGTACGTAGAAGGTCTCGATGGATTCGGCCACAGCACGTCGATCGAGTTCTGACAAATATTTAATACGATTTGACTACATGGGTACAGCATTTAATGTGATTTGACCGAGTGTCTCCTCCTATCGTGCGTTCTATTTCGAGGGAGCGCTATAAGCTGTGAATCTCAGCCCAAAGGATGGGTTGAGGTGTCAGTCTTAATAGTGACGTGAACGAATGTTGTTCGAGGCGTCAGTCCCTGTACCGATGTGACGTGCAAAGTCGTCCTGCAGGACTAGATGTCAGAAGTAATCATGAAGCTAGGGGAAAAAAGAGCATTTGACTCCGTATAAAATAGGAGTCCCAGGCCTAGAGAATGGGTTGGTCTTCCTTGGAAAAGGCTTTATACTGTGAAATTTAGTTCCATTCAGTTATACTTCCCTATGATAAAAATCTTTAACTAACTTGTTTGTCGGAGCGATTTTCGGAGATTTACCGCCGGATTGCTCGCCTTTGTTGGTCCTTGTAGGTGATCGACGAAAGGAATGAGCGGAAGGGTCGAGTTCAACCCATCAAATAAATAGAATCTACGGTTTAGCACCGTACAGTGGGCTATTTCAATTGCAGGTAATGAGAATTTTTATTTTTATCATTTCATAAGCTAATATGTCTATATTTTGGGTATGTTATTTGAAGCTAGGCCAAATTAACATATTTAAAGTTTTTCTCCCATATTGTTTTTTATTTTTCAATGTTGGTACATAATATTGCGGTATTTACGTTTGACCAATGGTGACTACGCATGTCATAAATTAATTATTCGATAGTTTCGATGCATAACGTGACATTATTTATATGGTGGTCCTACCCAAATATGTAACAAAAAATATTTATTAGCTTATCTTTGTAGGATAGGTGGAAGACAATGGTGACCCATCTAAAAAAGTAATTGAGTATTCTTCGAGAACTATGTAACATTATCACTCAAATACCATGTGACATTACTTGTTAAAATCGGATCTAATAATTTTATTTTTGACAAATTTTAGGCCAAAATAAATGTAGGACCCATACATCTTTTGAGTTGGATCTGGAGTGTTACGCGTTCACCCCCGCGATGAGATGAACGACATATATTCATTTACTCAAATTCGATAAGAGATGAATGAGAAATCGATATTCAAAGTCGTTGCTTGAACATGAATTTTGTTAGGTTTAATGAAAATGTGAAACTTTAATCTCATATTGGAAATTCTTAAGAAACTTAATGGGTATATATAACTTAGAGTTGGACTAAAGAAATAGTCCCTTGGGAGTACCCAATTCTGTGGACGGGAGAGGACTTACCTAACGGTGGGTTCGATCCATTTCACACGTGCGCGCCGCCGCCACCAACCGAGTAGAGCCGGTCGTTGGTCGACCCGATTCGAGCACCAATTCTGAACTTATTTGTTTTTTGAAGAAGTTTTTTATATAAATAAAATTTTCAAAATTCGAATTTAAAATTCAATTACCATTAATCAAAGGTCAAATTTTCAGAATGGAACGGAGCGCCCGAGTGCCCATGTGCAGAAACAAGACCAAAATAGGGTGCTCAAGCGCCCCCTTCCAGTATTGAGCGCTCGAGCACCATAGGCCCCCCTGAACTCTAGAATAGGAAAAATACACCAGTTCTGAACATGTGCGTGACTTTTCTAGAAAGTCACTTCAATGGCTATTTAAACACTTCATTTCTTCATGAATTTGGCATCAAATTTTCTTCCTACATTGCATATAGAGTGTGTTTAAATTCAAAGAGTTGGAGAGTACAAATACTTGAAGGTTCGCTTTACCCGTATATTGGAGTGCTTATTCTTCGGGTGTGATTGTAGTATATTTGGAGATTGACATCTGTGAAATCCATTAGCATCTATGTGGAGACCGAATCTATTTTAAGGGAATAGCGTCAAATGGTAGTCTCGATCATCTGTTTTATTTCGATTTTTGCGACTGTTCGTAAGAATTTATTTACAGTTTTTTATTTTTTATTTTCTGTTTGATTGTTACAGTAGAGTATTGAATTTTTATTTGCTTTCAATCTTTTTTTTCTGTCCAACATTACCTACATGGTAGTACTTTCGGCAAATAAAAATATGAGATGTATTCTAAGTGAATTACCTTGTCTTCTATTTACCCAACAAAAATAGGCTAACATTATCCTATGCAGAGTATTTTTTATATATAATTGAATAGAAACACCACATAAACAATGACAGGTAATACTTTGAAAGTATTAAATAATTAATTCGTAATATGGGTGATATATTTTTATTTATTATAAATACTACGTAAATAATATCACGTAATAATTAGAGTGTACGTAATAATTTTCTTCAACTCTTAATATATGCATTCAAATTTCAATCATTAAAAAAATGTGGCCCAAGCAATTTCTGTTAAGGCCACGATCTGTATAAGAGAAGGAGGGAGACGCCGTGATAATGGGTATTATTTGATAAGTTGAAAATTGGGTATTATTTAATGATTTCATTAAATAATAAGTTGAAAATTGGGTATTACTAATAAGTTGAAAATTGGGTATTATTTAATGATTTCATTTTCGTGCAAATATGTAGAAACTGTAATATCAACGGTTACGAAGATCTGGTGTGAAAAGTAATCAAAAAACGTGAAATTCCTATTCGTGAAAAAGTAGCTGTTTGATATTTTATAAATTATAATTTATAGTAAAAGTTACGAATATTTGATAAAAATTATAATTTGTAATTAAAATTTTAAAAAATAATTATAATTTAAAGCAAAAAGTTATGAATATTTAGAATAAATTATAAATAATTGTAATTTGTAATTGAAATAGAAAAAAATAATTGTAATTTAAAGCAAATGTTGTGAATATTTAGAATAAATTATAACTTATAACTAAAATTAGTACCAGAAAATTTTGCCAAACACTTGCACTGTTTTAGAACTTTTATATATATGCAACTCTGTTAATCAAAATAATAGAATCAATCTTTTTCGAAAGGAAACCTCTTTCGAATACAAAGCGATTGCTTCTGGATTCTATAACTTGTTTCAGAATTTCGTTAGAAAAAAAATCATAAATAATAAAATCCAATTAATAAAATTAAAATTTTATTAACTTCGACGGAGAATCGATTACAGGGACTAAAATCTATTCCTATGATGAACTGGAACGAAAAATTACAAGAAAAATAAAGCATAAAAAAAATATGCAGTTTGCCAAGTGATGTGTTCGTCCTTAAACATTGATTACAATATATGTATCTATAGAATTTTTCATAAAAAAATTACCCCTAACCGTTATTAATTTTTTATAACTACACTACATATGAAATACTTTCTACAACGTCAAGTGCCATTTGTAATTTACATCAACCGCTACTCTTCACTTTGATTATCACTTGTTATTTTTAATATACTCTATATACACATTTTAAATTTATAATTATTTTTTTATTAAACTTTTATAAAACATGGTAGACAATTAAATTGAAAATAATATTTTTCATACAAAATTTGTTAATTATGATGTAAACAAACTCATAAGGAAATTACGTTTTATTTGGCTCTAATTTAAAATTTATTTATTTTACTCGAAAGTTCAAAAATAAAATTTATTGTCAAGTTATATATTTTTTTTTTAACTGTTGTTTGAAGTCACTTTTTAATGAGAGGGACTTTTTATTTGTTTAATTTAAAATCAAAAACTAAAGAATCTTAATTCCAAGTTGCCAAACATAACTTTAGTTTCAAACTCCTCCACGTTCGATTTGACATTTGTCTTCTTTGATCATTTTAATGGTTGAGAGCTTCTCCATTTAGAGTGTGATTAGCAACTTGATCTTTTGATTTTTAAAGCCAAAAAGAAAAACCTAATATAGGTTGTTTGAAAAAAAATTTAAAATAATAATATTTAAAATATTTTATTTAAACTCTTACCTCATTCTAAATGATAATAATACTTTTATTTGATAACTTATTTATTATTATTATTATTATCACTTCTATATGATCATAGTAATTAACTATATATATATATATATATTACTGTTTAATTTAAATAAAATTAAAAAATTAAATTTTTATCCAATCAACTACTTCAAAAAAAAGTATCTAAAAAGCTAATTTATTAACAACCTACCTTCATTCAAATAAGTTTTTTTTTGCTAAAAATGTAAAAAAGTAAAAAAACTAATCTTTAAACTAGTTACCAATTAGGGCCTTAATTGAAGTTTGATAAAGAAGTTTTTGTTGGTTTTAATTCTGAAAAATAATAATTTGTCAATTTTTAAAACGAACAGCAATCAAATACAGTACACTAAAATACAACAAACTGTAATTGAAATATATTGAAATATTTTCTAGTATATGTAAATAGCTTTTTTTTGTTTAACCGAAACCAGAAATAATATGTAAAACAGTATGTAAAACAAGAACATAATATACATTGCAGATGTAGAATTTAAATGAACAATAAATTCAGTATACTGTTTGAAAAAAAATACTTTTCAAAAATAGAAACAAAAATATAATACTGATTTAGGATATTATTTTATACAAATAAAACTGACAGAACCAGAATATTAATGAAATGAAACCTGAATAGAAATAGAAAACTCTTGTATAAAAGACACAGCAGAAGAGAAACAGAAAAAAAGAAACTTAAAACAGATTACGAAGAACAGAAACAAAGTTGTACGATGCAATCGAGTCCAGTATTCGACACTGTCTCCTTAAGACAGATTGCATCCCGCCTCGGTGCTTGCGTTGCATCGGGCGTCTGCCTCCAAGATAAAACGATTGTCGTGTGCAGATATAGCTCGGCAATCTGCATACTAACGAACGCTGCTGTATATGAACTTTTTCGATAAACTATAACAAGAAAATGCAGAGTTTCGACAATGGAAGCTGCAGAGTTTCGACAATGGAAGAGGATCAAAAAATTGAGTGAATAAACTGAATCTGCAGCAGCCTTTAAATAGGCACTGCTGGTGACAGTTCGGTTTAAATCGAATCGACACGACACTAGTTCGGAATGGCCCGAACGGACGCAAACCGGTTCGGCCTGGTTCCACCCGGTGTGAACCAATAACTAACCCAACGGTCTCGAACTGCCAACGGTTCGGTAATAACGGTAACGTTAATTAATTTAAAATTTTACTAATTAAATTTAAATTTTAAAATTTTAATTAAAAAGATAAGGTTTAATCCAAGTCCACAGACCCGACACGGCATGGCCGGTCAGGTGGTGCACGTGTGGGGTTTGGGTCAAACGCACCGTTGAGTAGGTCCTCCCCCGTCCACAAAATTGGGTAACCCCAAGGGGCACACCCCTTAAGCTCAACTTGGCTTATATAAGCCACTCACCCAAATTTTTTCCAACCAGCATGAGATTGGATATCCTTTTATACTTATTTGGACACTCACCATTTTTTTTCCCAAGCAATGTGATATAGAACTTAGTTATCATTATTTTGCTAACTTTAATGGCACATTTTTGGAGTCAATTTTTTATTCACTCATTAATGATTTTGAATACTACAAAATTCATGATTACTCTACTCATAAAGATAAACAAATTAAAATTTAGAATCATAAAAAAAGATTAATCTAACACAAAGATAATTAGTTTCAAAATTAGCTAAAAATCATGTTCTAATTTTATTCAAAACCCAATTTTTTCCAACATTTTTAAATATTTTTATTTTTATCTTAATATTTCATAACTAATTATTAACCTATTATTTTACACAAATAAAAAATATATAAGTAATATTGCATCAAAAAATTCTAATTCAAAAAATATTTACTTTTAAATCTCTACACCAATAAATCACAAGATTTAATGCATAAATCACGCTTCTCAACTCAATGAATAATTTTATGTTACACATTTGTTGATGTTTTTCTATTTATTCATATTTGAGAAATTTATCATTTATGTTATCATATACATAAAATAATCAGCTATATAACTAAGTAATGTTTCTGGTGTTGATAGATCGATTTGGGTATAACTGATAAATTTCTTATTTGAAATTGGAAAAAAATTATCATTTACATAACTGATAAATTTTCACTGTATCATTGTACCCAAAAAAAAAAAAAAGACTCCTTAAATATTCAAAGAGAATTATTCTAAGCTGAAATCTAGACATGTTGGGGTGTTTGAAAATATTAATGCTAGTAATTTTTAGCTTTTTATTATTAATTTTAATTATAAATTATAATTTTTTTCAAAACTTACAATTTTTAGTATAACTTATAATTACTTTGTATTCTATTTTAATTATACGTTATTATCAAATACTCACAATTTCTGTTACAAATTACGATCTATAAATTACTAGGAGTAGTTTTGCTAAACACTCACTTAATATTCCAAATCATTGCAATACTTTTGTTGAGTTATTAGTATATCCAAATATAAGCATAACTTACTCTTTATGCCAAAATGAAAATAAATTGACTGTACAACTCAAATACAAAGACTGAATTATACAGAGACTGAAATTAAAATAAATTTAAAAAAAGGAACCGAATTTATTAAAAAACTTTTAATGGGACTAGATCTTTCACAACCTGTTTAAATAGGACTAACCACCAATTAACTCTCTAATCTATTGATATTTTATTTTATTTTTTTCATTAGATTTTTAAGGTATGCATCAATAAGAAAATTTTAGATGGTAGATTTTTTTTTAGCAAAAGATTAAAAAAACTACTAAAGACAAAAATAAAAACATAAATAAATAGTCTGGATTTTTGGCTATTTTTATTTCTTTTTAATGTTTTTAGATTTTGATAAAGTATTTTAACTTTTTACATTTATCTCAATAAAAAATTAAAATAAAAAAGTTTAATAAAGACATAAATAAGCCAATAAGTAATGTCCGAAATTGAGAGTATGAGATTTATGTTTTGAGTTTTTTTAAATCTTTATTTCAATGTTTGAATGTAAAGAAATAGAGTTTTCGGATCAAATAATTTCTAACTGTTTTAAATTTAAAGGAAGAATGTAGGGTTAAGTGGCTTAAGTTTGAACAAAAAAAGAAAAACCAAATAGTAGTTTTTTCAGTTTTCCTTCGCAAATTTTAATATAAAAAGTGAAAGTAACCCCTTTTAAAATAAAATGTCTGTTGATGAATAATTTTTAATAAAATCCTTCCTAGCCTATCTAATGAAGATTTTCAAAAAGCTAAAAAGCTAATAAAGAATTATTTAAAAGAGGAAATGTGGACAGTAAAACGTTACGTTTACTGTTTTTGTTTTTATTTTATAATTTTTAGAAATTATAAAAAAATAATATATTTGATAATTATTTTTATATTTTTAAAACAATAATTTTACTTTCTAAAAAAAAAATGAACTGTAGCTTGTATTGTAAAAATTTTCCAATTTCTTTCTCCTCCCTACCAACTTCAACTCTTTATACATTTCACTACTATAACTAGCAAACACCTTTATTCACCACTTTCAACGACCTTGTTGGTATGCCACCTTCATACATCAACTGCCACTTTTACCTACCACCTCTCCCCCAACTGCCATCTCAATTGAACTTTGTCGAGCATTTTCATCGCTATCACTTTTAGGCATTATTGGCCACTACTTCCACCTATTATCTCTCCATCCAAGTGATTGCCATCTCCCACCCACCTCTCACCCACCAACAGTAATAATTTATACCATGACAGTTAATAAAAATAAAATACGTCTTACTCCTTAAAATAATATATTACATGATAATTCGTAGAAAATTTATAAAAATAAATTTTTTAACAAATAATAATATAGCGATAAGAATTTTAAATTTTTTTAAATTTTTTTGCATATATGTTTTGATAGGATTATAAATAAAATTCTAGATAAGATCAAATCAAAATTAATGATTGAAAAAGATTTGGACAAAGGATACGATTTTGGATAAGATTAAATCAAAGGTAATGATTGAAAAAAATTTGGATAAGATTCTAGATAAGATCAAATCAAAGGTAATAATTGAAGAAGATTCTGGATAAGATCAAATCAACGGTAATGATTTAAATTTTTTTGCATATATATTTTGATAGGATTATAAATAAAATTCTAGATAAAATCAAATCAAAATTAATGATTGAAAAAGATTTGGACAAAGGATAAAATTTTGGATAAGATTAAATCAAAGTTAATTATTGAAGAATATTTGAATAAGATTCTAGATAAGACCAAATCAAAGTTAATTATTTGAATAAGATTCTAGATAAGACCAAATCAAAGTTAATTATTGAAGAAGATTTAGATAAGATTTTGGATAAGATCAAATCAAAATTAATGATTAAAAAAATTTAAGTCAGCCTATAAAAAGCACTTGGTGGCAGCATATCATCACATATCATCTCTCACACATAGTGAGCTTTTAAGCCAAACACTCAACGCCGCCGCCGCCGCGTGCCCGACACCGCTCAGCCACCGTCGTCGCCGGACGCCGCCGACACCACCCACGCCGTCGTCAACCTCCACCACCATCCCCGGCCACCATTTCTCTCCCTATTATGGAATCTCTCGCTCTCTCCATTATGCATTGAGATTTTATCACTTGAGAATTAGAAATTTTGTGATCAAGAACGAGGACAAAGTTTTGTCACGCCTAAGTCGAGGTGAGATACTTAGTATTATTTTGAACATAAATGCAGTATATTTTTTAATATAAATGCAAGTGAGAGTGCTTAAGTATTATTTTGAACATAAATGCATGAACTTGTTGTATATCTGTTAGCCCAAGAGTTTTTTAATTTGATTTTGATAATTTTCATAATTTATTTTCTAAAAATAAATAATTTTACATGGATAATATTTTATATTTCTAAAATTAAAGTGTTAACACATTTTGAACAATCAAAGTTGACACCTTAGCAAAAAAGAAATGACTTTTTTCTCAAAAGGTTCAAACACTTAAGTATTCTTTGAATAGAATATTTTATGTTGATCTTAATTGAAAATTAAGTCAAAC
>JAOTRH010171281.1:0-12398 GCA_034768845.1 Heliamphora exappendiculata | reverse complement strand
TATAGAATCGATCATCCCGTTGATCCCGCTCAATACACTCCAAGTGTACTAACACATCGAGCTCGAACATCAAATTTTTAAAACCAGAATTCAATCCATTCGACCTAGCTAAGACCAGCTACTATAACGATGTACTATAATCGTACCAATGGAATGTCCGATTCCATTACGATTGTGACCTTACCTGTATAATCTGTCAGAACCTTTGACCTGATTTTCCGTGCAGCACGCACCAAGTCAAATACTAGACAGAATATACAGACTATGCATTCATACATCACCAATATAAATATGAAACCGTAAATGCAAAACCATCTCAAATGTTTCTTATTAAAATGCCAGGGTTCCAGAATAAAATACATTAAAAGCATGACTTTTCAGTATACATTCCTAACATGCCCAACATAGAAAAATTTGACAGAACTAGAGACTCGAGGATCCATTTGAGGATGTATGTGGGAACCCTGTCGTTGACGGGGATTAGTGATCAGTTGAAGGCTTAGCTTTTCTAGCTGTATTTGTCAAGAGCCGCCCAAATGTGGTTTCTATCATTGGTTGCTGCAAAAATGAGGACCTATGAGGGTATTGGTACTGCGTTTGTCAACCAGTACAATTATAACATCCATCTCGATGTCACTACTCAAGAACTTGACACTACCTAGCAGGAGGCCAAGGAATCGTTTGTCGAGTTTCTTACCCGTTGGATAGCCAAGGAAACTACGATGAAAAACTGGCCCACTGAGAAGAAATAATTAAGGATGGTGGTAAATAATATACAGCCACAATTTTGAAAGTAGTTTGAGCATGTCTTCAATGCTCGGGTATAGATAAAAGATGCATTGAAGTCTAGGGATATCGAGAAAGGAGAGTCAAGCCAAAGAATAGTCTAGAAATCGTATTCCAATAACTTGAACAATGCCACTAACTCTGTGAATCGAAACTATGAGGTGAACTTGTTAAACCCCAACCCGAGCCAGTCTAATCCAATTGCCCAGCCAGCTACTCAAAACTAACCCCGAAACCAGAAAAGAACCTTCAGCTAGCTCATCGTTCCATTAACTTCCATTTTAAGCCTTCTAATTGAAAGGGGTCTTCTGAAACCTTTGGAGCCAACCCTGCCACCATATCCTTTTTCACTTCGATATAACTTGACCTAATACTGTGCCTTCCACTAGCGACATGGTCATCTAACGAACAACTGTATGAGGCTTTGGCGTGAGATCCAAGATTTGATAGACATCAAGGTGATTCCCTCACCTACTGCTGTCTAAAAGCCGAATGTGACCACCAATCCTTTGCCAAATCATGCAGCCTAGCCAAATGTGAATGCTGTTGGAAAAGGGATGAAAATTTTTTATCCCACAAAATTTATAATCTCCGTGACAGAAGCTAAGTCCATTACAGATTTCCCATCTAGACTAGATGTGTTGTTAATCAACAACCTCATCGAAGAATTAATGGATGATGATTTTGATGACTTTTTGATTTTTGTTATTCTTGAGGAAGAAGGTCTCCCCCTTTCGAAAGCGACGATGAAGATGATGAAGAAATTATATGTTTGTGGGAGGATCTAGCACGCCTTGAGGTGTTAGATGACTTAGAAGAAGTTGGGATAAACATCAAATAACATATTCTAACCATTTCAAGCAATGATGCAGTGTGGCATGGGTGAGCAGCCTAGCATGGAGAAGCCAAGATGATCTTTAGAATTAAAGAGATAAAGAAAGAAGTATCAGAAATAGCTGAGTCATCAAAGGTAAAGAAGGTTAACAATAAGAGTGGATAGGAAGAGAAAACGCCAGCCAATAAAGAAACTGAAAAGAAGAAAGAGAAGGAAGAAAAATGGGAAGATTTACCCCAAGTGAATCTTTTGGGGACAGCAAGTTCCGTGTTCGATCCCTCAGTATATATCATTCCTCTTCATGAACCTAAGCTGAGAACTCCTCTACCCGAAGGGCCAATTTTAAGCTCTCTCAACATAGAAGAAATCTTGTACCTAAAAAAGAACGATCTATAAGAATTGGAAGAAGTGGAGCATGAATTCATGAACATAGAGTATGACGAAGGAGAAGATGTGCCAGAATGGCATCCAATTATGGAAGAACTGTACGATCATGGGGGTTCCTGAGAACCTTAGATTCCTCCACCACCATATGATTATGAGAATCCTTTTGATGTAGTGTCACTGCCTTAGCTCTTTGAGATAGAGACCAGTATTGACGAAGAATCCCATTAGTTTGCACAAAACGTGATGGGAATCAAAGAAGATCTCTGGGAGTTGTAGGAACTAGAGAAGAAGACAGCCAATGATATACGAAGGCATATGATTTTTGGATCTTTCAGGGCGAAGGACATCTGGTGACTAAAGTCTAAGAAGTGACCAACTAATTTGAAGGCCTATGGGAGCCCTAACAATAAGTAGAGCATCTAACGAGAAGTGGGAGGCATTTCAATCCCATCGAGCTAGAGAAGGGGCAGTCGAGTAGGGGCATAAAAGAACCAAGAAAACAAGGAGAAATACAAAATAATGAAAAGGAAGACATAGTTTTAAAGCAGCTTAGGAAGACGTAAGCAAATGAGAGCATTTGGGGGTTACTCGTGGCTTCCCATAAGCACCAGTTGGCAGTTTTGAAAGCTCTCAATAGTATAGGCATTCTAATCGATGTCTCCCCCGACCAGTTAGTTGGAATGTTGATGCTTGAAAAGCAACCTAATGTCACCGCCTTCAGTAATAATGACTTCCTAACAAAGGGGCCATTTCACAATAAGTCGCTGCTTTTAACTGTCAAGTGTTTGGAGAAGTCTGTGCCAATCATTTTGGTCAACAATGGTTTTGTGCTCACTGTGTGCCCACTACGAACTACTTACTGCTTCGAATTGAAGACACATAATTTCAAGCCAAGGGCACAAGGAGTGTGAGCGTACGACAAAACCTAAAGAGATGTTCTCAGGCTAGTGACTTTTTTGTAATAGTGGAACCACTGGAAAGCAAGGTAGAGTTCCATATTTTTGACATGCCGTCTTCATTTAATCTGTTGCTAGGAAGGCCTTGACTACACGACCCGATAATCAGAGATGTACCATCAACCTTGCACCAAAAAGTTAAGCAGATCAACGAAGGAGTAACTGTCACCATACGGGGTGAAACTGGCTTGCCAACCCTATTTAGTGACACTACCACGCTCCTCGAGATCCAACATGAGGAAGAAGATCTCCTTCTAAATGGGTTCGACTTTGATGAGACTAAGGCTGTACAGGTTCTGATGAATGAGGAAGAGAACTACGTGAACCCAAAAGTCATGGCCATGATGAAAGAAATGTCCTGTTTTCTAAGAATGGGACTAGGCAAACACTTGCAAGGAAACTCAAAACCAATTCCCGTGTACCACAATCGTCATGGATATGGGCTTGGGTATAAGCCAAAGTTGAAAGAATCAAATATGAGAAAGTACGGGCCGACGTTGAATGGACACTTTATCAAAGAGGGAGATGACTTCCCTTACTGTAAGTTTCCCGAGCCATTGATCGAGGAGAGGACTAACCAAAAGCTATTGGGGTTGGAAATCTTTTTAAACCACTAGCTATCTAATAGTGTGGGGGAAGCAGAGATATGGAAGATGGGCTTCACTGGAAAGTAATCAACAGATTGGGCAGTTCATTATGAAGAAGGAGATTTGTGTTCTTTCTTCGATGAAGAGATGGTCCAAGTGTGTATAGGTAACGAGGAAGACAAGGACGTGCCGATGATGGATGTTGATGCACCTGCAGATCACACTATGCTTATCATGGATGCTACTGAAATGAAAAAGATTCAGTCCTTTGAGTCTTTTCATATGCATGATGTAACAAGTGGGTTGAAATTCAAGTCTATTGAGTCCATTTTTATCGAGTCTGTGAATAGTGTCTGTAACGATGAGTTCTACAGGAATGCACCTATTGGCATCCCGAACCCGCTTTTCTTTGAGTCCCAAGTTGTAACCCCCGTTGAAGTTAATGAAATGAAATCATATTTTGCTTACTTTGCAGTGACTCAAATATTGTGTTGATTCTAAAAATTTTGATGAATTCGAGGAGGATATCCGCCAAGAATTAAAACTTTTAATTGAAAAGGAAAAAGAAATGCGAGCTAAACCTGTAATGGAAGAAATTGTTTTAATAAATCTTAATAATGAAAAAGATCCACAGTTAGTTCAGGTTGTCTCTACACTCTCTTCGAAAGAACGT
Source organism: Heliamphora exappendiculata (assembly GCA_034768845.1). Taxonomy (NCBI): domain Eukaryota; kingdom Viridiplantae; phylum Streptophyta; class Magnoliopsida; order Ericales; family Sarraceniaceae; genus Heliamphora; species Heliamphora exappendiculata. Next base: position 8,174 of record JAOTRH010171281.1, on the reverse strand, counting down.
GAGCAGTTAACCTTTTTATTAAAAGAATTTAAAAATGTTTTTGCGTGGTCCTACGAAGACATGCCCAAAATAGATCCTGATATCGTACAACACCAAATCCCTCTTTACCCCGGTGCCAAACTCGTCAAGCAGAAGCTTAGAAGAATTAAGCTGGACTGGGCTCTCAAGATTAAAGATGAGGTCACCAAGCAGATAGACATCGAATTTCTTGTGGTCACAGAGTACTCAAAGTGGGTTGCTAACATCATCCCATTACCAAAAAAAAATGAAAGAATCTGAGTGTGTATTGACTTCAGAGATCTTAACAGGGCTAGTTCTAAGGACGACTTTCCTCTCCCCCACATAGATGTGTTGGTAGACAATACCGCCAAGAATGCAGTTCTGTCTTTCATGGATGGATTTTTAGGATACAACCAAATTTTGATGGCACTAGAGGATCGAGAAAAGACTACCCTTACGACACCTTGGGGAACCTATTGTTATAGGGTCATGCCGTTTGGGCTGAGGAACGTAGGAGTAACCTACCAAAGGGCTGCAACTACGTTGCTGCACAACATGGTACATAAGGAAGTAGAGGTATACGTGGACAACATGATCGTAAAGTTTAAGACAAGAAAAGGGCACATCATGGCGCTAAGGAAATTATTCGAATGGATAAGGATGTACAGGATACCTTTGAACCCACAGAAGTGTGCTTTTGGAGTGACAACGGGCAAGATGCTTGGATTTATGATCATGTAGAGAGGCATAGAAGTGGATCTGTCAAAGATCAAGGCCATCCTCGAAATGCCTCCCCCAAGAATCAAAAAGGATATAAGGAGCTTTTCGGGAAAGATTCAGTTCATTAATCGATTTATAGCCAAGTTAACCACTATCTGCGAACTTCTATTTTGACTTTTGAAGAAGGGAACCAAGTTTTAGTGGGATCAGCAGTGTCAGGATGCATTCAATACCAGACGACAGTACTTGCAAAACCCTCTGGTCCTGTCGCCACCAAAACTTGATAATCCTTTGATATTGTATCTGTTTGTGATTGATTCAGTAATGGAATTTATACTCGCTCAAGAAGATGAAGCTAAGGTAGAGAGAGTTGTCTATTACTTTAGTAAGAATATGATAAATTGAGAATGTCGGTACACACCTTGGAAAAGACTTGCTGGGAGCCAGTTTTGGCATCCAAGAAGTTACGCCATTACATGCAAGCATACCGAGTTGTTCTGATCTCAAAGATAGACCCACTCAAATACCTCTCCGAGAAGCCAATGATGATGGGAAAGCTAGCCTATTGGTTGTTGATGCTAGCTAAGTTCAATTTGTAGTATGTCATAAGGATGTCAGTGAAAGGGAGAGTTATTGCAGAATTTTTGGCCGACCATCTTATTGAAGGAGAAGGAGAACCCGAGTTGGAGTTTTTCGATGAGCAAGTGATGAAAATAGAGAAGGATCGGTGAACCCTGTATTTCGATGAAGCTTTGAACTAATATGGGTATGGGATAGGGATACTCTTGATCACCCCTGACGATTCTCATATCCCATTGGCTTTAGAGTTGAGTTTTGAGATTACTAACAATTAGGCCGAGTACGAAGCTTGTTTAGCCAGATTGGGAGTAGCCTTAGAACTAGGGGCAAGGAAGTTGAAAGTTATAGGGGACTTAACTTTGGTCGTGTCCCAAGAAAAAGGAGAATGGAAAGTCAAAGAAGAAACATTGATCTAATACCACCAAGAGCTCGAAGTAATGATCCCTTACTTTGAAAGTGTGGTGTTTACCCACGTCCCGAAGTTACAAAATAAGTTCGCCGAAGGCTACTTTGGCATTAATGATAAACATACCGCCCTGAGTAAGGATGAGACCATTGGAGATTCGGTAATGGGATACACCCGCAATCAGTAGTGTCTTCGCTGCCCAAGAAGTCAATGATGGACTACCCTGGTACCATGACATTTGGAACTTCATTGAGAAAAGGAGAGTATCCTAGTCGAGCTAGTAAGAAGAATCAAAGAGCTATCAGGAGACTCACTACGCAGTTTGTGATATGTGGAGGAAAACTGTACAAGAGGGGATATCTAAGTGTCAACAAACTTTGCATTGATACAGATAAGGGACACAAATTGATGAGAGAGGTTCATAGAGGAGTTTGCATTGAATAAAATTATGCAAGCCAAGAAGATTCTATGTCAAGGATATTTTTAGATCATGATGGAGACAGACTATCACCAATTTGTTCAAAGATGCCGAAAATGCCAAGTCCACACAAACTTCATGCATGTGCCACCATATCAGCTCTATAACATGACATCACCTGAGCCGTTCTCGGTTTGGGGAATTGACGTGATAGGGAAAGTCACACTCAAGGCTTTAAAAATACATGAGTTTATCCTCATAGCAATTGACTACTTCACAAAGTGGGTCGAGGTTGCCTCCTACTCTGTTCTGAAAGCCTCTCAAGTATCCAAGTTCACCAAAAAGAATCTTATATGTCGATACGGGGTTTCGTACGAGATAATTTCTAACAATGGTTCTCACTTCCAAGGAGAAGTTTTAGATCATTTGGAGGAGTATCGAATGGTTAGCCATAAGTCTTCTCTGTATAGACTGCAAACCAATGGAGCCGTGGAAGCTGCTAACAAAAATGTGAAGAAGATCCTACAAAAGATGATAGAAGGAAGTAAATATTTGACAGAAAAGCTGTCATTTGCGCTTTAGGGGTACCGAACGCCGATTAGGACTTCTACTGGGATAACACCTTATGCACTGGTATATTGGATGGAATTAGTTCTACTCATAGAGTTGGAGATTCCATCTTTGAGGACAATGGCATAAAGTAGTATTCCCGAGTTAGAGTGACAAAGGGATAGATTTGAAGAATTTCTCTTATTCGATGAGTGAAGGCTTAGGGCACTGCTTCACATCCTCGGGTATCAGAGAAGGATAACTCAGGCATTTAACAAGAAAGTTATGTCACGAAACTTGAAGGAAGGTGGCTTAGTCCTCAAAGATATCAAAGCTCCGGTCTTCGATCTAAGAGGGAAGCTTAAACCTAATTGGGCCGGACCTTATTGTTGGAGACAAACTGCTAAGATCATTGATTTAAATACATACAATTTTTTGATTAAAAAAACTGAACGGGTAATTGACGAAATAGGCCCTAGGTTAAAAAATTTTAGATGTCGAACGATCAAAGTAAAACCCGTGCCACCATAATTAATTTAGATGAATACCTTTCGATCGTTTCTTCAATTATGAACTTTAATTCTCTGAGTTGAAGCTCCAAATCGTTCTTCTATTGTATTCCTGATGCGATTCCCGAACATAGTGTATGCTACAATTCTTTGAGAACTAGTACCGACAGAACCTGATCAATTTTAGTCTAGACAACAACAGAAATTAGTTCGGCCTACCCACATATTTATAGGCTACAACAGGGACCTGTGGAGTAATTATGACATAGACTCCTAGTGTGACTCAGATACCTATCCAATGGTTTTTGCAAATATGCAAACCTCTCAGCGATTTATGCAATTATGAAAATCTTGCAGCGATTTCTGCAATTTTCATAAAATACTAAATTAAAGTTCATGTCACTTAAGAATCTTAATTTCACTCCTAGTCATATTCTCAAAATCGATTATTCGAACTCCTGTTATAAAATGCTTAACTCATCTCCCAATATTAAGATTCCAAATACCCGCCAATTAAATTTAATTACTAACAATTTAATTTAATTGACTTCTTAAAATTCCTTAAGCCCTTTCGTTTAACTTATTTGCCGACCAGATAATTAAATCCACCTGCCAGGTTTGGCCCGGTTAAAACTTATATTCTTCTTTAAGAGAATATCATCAATCCCGAACAATTGGGACGTGGATTCTATTAATAATTAATATTCACCATATAATTAATACCGCTATCCAACTCACCGGGACTATTGACCTATAAAAGATCGTACCCTCTAATGAATCAAAACAACGAATACTAAATATACGCAAATAATAATTATTTTAGAATTAAGAGCATAAGCACTCATAATAACTTTGAAGTGTAAATTAATTTATATAGTCAGTATAAAATTAATTACCCCAATGTGGTCCTGTTCAATACACACAAAGTGTACTAGCACAGAGAGTCGGGATAATAGATGGCACTATTATTTGTTCTCCGTAATCAAGATAGGCCTACTAAAACTATGTGCTACAGTCGTACCGATGGTTTGTCCAATTCCATCTAAATTGTGATCTGTTAATTCATATTCTACAAGAACCTATAATCTTTTCTTCTATATGCAAGTCAAGCTCTAAACACCAGATTACATACTGTACATAATAAAGGACAACTATGCATAATATTTGAAAAAATAATATTGCATACATTATTCATTAAGATTCTCAAAAAATAAAAAAATAAATTTATTAAAAAAATAAAATTAAATACTAAAATTAATAAAAATCCATGGTTTTCAGTATACAACCCTAACAATCTCCCACTTATACTCAAAATCATGCTCCATACATCTAACTGCCATGCCCTCTACATGAATATCAAAAGTCTTAGCCGATAGGCTCTTTGTAAAAAGATCTGCAAGGTTGTCTCTTGATACAATCTTGGTCACAACAAGATCACCCCTCCATATAATTTCTCATATCAGGTGATACTTACACTCAATGTGCTTTTCTTTTTGTGAACTCTTGGCTCCTTCGAGTTTACAATTGCTCCGCTATTGTCACAATAAAATATAATAGCTGACTGAACTAAAGGCACCACATCTAGATCCACTAGGAAGTTTCTAAGCCAAATAGCCTCCTTGATTGCTTCAGAAGCTGCCACGTACTCGGCCTCCATAGTGAAATTAGCAATACAGGACTGCTTGATACTCCTTCAACTTATAGCTCCACTTCCCAAGGTAAACACATATCCTGAGATAGACTTACGAAAATCTTTGTCTGACTGAAAGTCCGAGTCTGTCTACCCTAAAGGTACTAGACTATCTGCCTGGTAAATCAACATATAATTCTTAGCCATTTTCAGATACTTAATTATATTCTTTACCACAGTCCAATGCTCTTGCCCTGGATTAGACTGATATCTGCTAACCATGCCAACGGTAAAGCAGATGTCGGGTCTGGCACAAAGCATAGCATACATTCAGCTTCTTATTGTCGAAGCATAAGGAACCGCTTTCGTCTTCTCTATCTCATCAGGTGTCTTAGGTCACTGATCATTGGATAGAGTGATTCTAAGCCTAAAAGGAAAAAACTCTTTCTTAGAATCTTGCATATTAAAACAAGTAAGGATATCATCAATTTACTTTGCTTGTGATAAACTCAACATCCTTTGTTTTCAATCTCTCAAAAGCTTGATCCCAATGATGTGACTTGCTTCACCCAAGTCTTTCATATCGAACTATCCAGATAATCATACTTTTACCGAAGATAATAACCTCACATCATTTTTGATGAGCAATATATCATCTGCACAAAGTACTAGAAAGACTATAACATTTTTGTTACGCTTCTTGTACACACATGACTCATCTGGACTTTAATAAAAATCATAAAACTTTATGGCTCGATCAAACTGCGTATTCTAAGACCTCGATGCCTGCTTAAGTTCATAAATGAATCTTTTAAGCTTGCACAACATGTGCTCGTAGCCCTTTGCTATGAAACTGTTTGGTTGTACCATATAGACACTCTGGTCAAGACTTTTGTTAAAAAAAGCTATCTCGACATTCATTTTTCAAATTTCGTAATCGAAATGAGTAGCAATGGATAGAAGAATCTAGATAGACTTAAGCATGGCTATTGACGAAAAGTTTTTCTCATAATCGATCCCTTCTTTCTGAGTGAACCCTTTTACAATAAGCCTAGTTTTGAATGTTTCAATCTTTCTGTCTGCTCCTCTCTTTCCCTTGTAGATCCACTTACTTCCGATGAATTTTATTCCTTCAAGTGGTTCTACAAGTTTCTAGACATAATTGGAATACATAAATTCCATCCCTTAATTCATAGCCCTTTACCAAAGATATGCATCTTTGTTTTGGAGTGCTTTGTTGTAGTTATAGGATTTAGTATCCAATTCTGTCGGGATTTTATCAAAAAACTCCCGAAAACACGTGCATCTGTGTACTAATAGTAACGTACTGTGCAGAATCTGAACCCTTGCACCATTACCCACATGCTCGTCTAGCATGTTAATGGTAGCATCCTGATCTGGTTCAGGATCTGCACCTGTCTTAAAAATCCTCCCATTACGGTGAGACAATGGAAAATTAGTGACTTGTCGTTTCTCTTCGGTTCTACTAGTATTTTCTCTCATTTCTTTCAGAATAATTTTACTTTTGGGCCTATGGTCCATAATATAATCCTCTTCTAAGAATCGGGCATTGGTACTAACAATGATCTTCTGATCCTTAAAATTATAAAATAAACCACCCTTCGTTTTCTTGGGATACCCGACAAAGAAATAAACTTGTGTCCTCAGTTCAAAATTATCCACATTCTCTTTCAGCACATGTGCTGGACACCCCCAAATATGAATATGTCTTAGACAAGGCTTATGCTAAGTCCATAATTCTGTAGGAGTATAAGGTACTGACTTAAATGGTACCAAAATCAGAATATAATCCGCTGTCTCAAATACGAGTCTCCAAAACGAATCAGGTAATTCCAAATAACTCATCATCAACCTTACCATCTCCATGAGAGTCATATTCCTTCTTTTTGTTACACCATTCTGTTGTGAAGTGCCCAGTGCAGCCAACTAGGATATAATCCCTTCTGACAACAAGTAATCCCTAAAGTCTCCAAAGAGGTGCTCACCACCATGGTCAGATCGTAGTGATTTGATACTTTTACGCAAATTCTTCTCCACCTCTACCTTGAATTCTTTGAATTTCTCAAAACATTCAGACTTACGGTGCATCATGTAAATGTATTCCTACCTTGAGTAGTCATCAATGAAACTGATGAAGTACTCAAAGCCACCTCTAGCCCGGATAGTCATACGACTACACACATCAGAGTAAACCAGTTCCAACGCTTCTTTAGCTCTATAGCCTTTGGCCAAAAAGGGCCCCTTTGTCATCTTACCCTCTAAGCAGGACTTACAGACTGGAAGTACCTCCACTTCCAATGAACTCAAAGGTCTATCTTCTACCAGTCTATTTATCCTTTTAAAATTAATATAAGCCATGCGTAAGTGCCAAGAAAATATTTGGTTCATTAAAAATGATTTTTTCTCTTATATGGTACATTAGATGTGTTATTCAGTTCAGTTAGTTACAGTGTAAGAGAAATAGAAGATATAGCATACAGATCATTCATCAACGTACTAGAACAATTAAATAAAACGTTTATTTTTCTTAATAACCATAGAGTCATTAAAATGGACAGAATATTTGTTCTTTATTAAATTAGAAACTGAAATTAAATTTCTTCCCATAGAAGGTACATAAAGTCAATCTTTTAAAATTAAAATCATATCTCTACTAAAACTGAGAGTGGCATCTCCTACTTCAACTGCTATCACCTTAGTATTATTGCACATATGTAGGTAAATATTTCCATCACTGAGCTGCATGATTTTCTAGAATCCCTGCAAAGAATTGCAGACATTATTAGTAGCTCCCGTATCTACATACTAGGTATCGGTAGATAACGCCGCTAAAAATATTTCAATTGTTAGGGTTGTATACTAAAAATCAAGTTTTTAGTATTTAATTTTATTTTTAATAAAATTAATTTTTTATTTTATAATAATTTTAATGAGCAATGTATGCAATATAATTTTTTTAATATTATGCATGCATGTCCTTTATTATGTATAGTATTTAATTTGGTGTGTAGAGTTTGGCTTGTATACAGAAGATCAGATATTAGGTTCTTACATAATATAAATTTTTTGTTTGCAGTTTAGATGAAAATAGACATACCATCGGTACGATTGTAGTACAAAATTTTTGTAGGCCTGTCTTGGTTATGGGAAACAGATAATAGCGTCGTCTATTGTTCCAACTCTCTGTGTTAGTACACTTTGTGTGTATTAAACGGGACACATTGGGGTAATTAATTTTATACCGACTATATAAATTAATTCACATCCAAGGTTATTATGAATAGTACTTATGTTCTTAATCTTGAAATAATTATTGATTTGCGTATATTTAATATTCGTTAT
>JAOTRH010171270.1:0-12398 GCA_034768845.1 Heliamphora exappendiculata | reverse complement strand
CCGCTCGCCCGGTAGAGTCCTCCCGCGGCGCCGGCAGCCGTGACTGCCGGCGCCGCGCAGGCCCGCTGCGTGGCAGCCGCGCGCCAGCCGGCGCGGGGTATTTGCTAGACTTCCCGCTCACCGGGAAGAACCCACTTGCGTCTACCCACGTTGATCGGGCTGTGCGCCGCGGCGTTGCTGCGCGCCGGCAGTGCCTGCAGCGCCGACACGGACGTCTCCTACGCCAACTTCGCCTTCGCCAACGAACTGGGCTCGGGCATCTACGAGCTGCACGGGCACACGCTGCAGGTCTACACCTTCACCCCCAGCCACTGGCTGCGCGATGCCCCCTACCCCGGGGCCCGGCCCGGGATCAAGCTGATATTCCCGGTGACCGTCGGCTTCTTCAACTACACGTCCGCGGACCTGATCGACCTGGAGCTGCCCAAGAGCATCGGTGCGCTGAGCTTCGAGCCGGGCGTGCAGTGGGATTTCTGGCTGCACGAGGACTGGCACGTCTATCCCTACCTCAAGGCCGGCGGCACCTACAGCTCCACCACCGCCGTGAACGCCTTCATCTACGGCATGGGCGTGCGCAGCGACGTGCGCTTCAGCGTCTGGGACGGCGCGGGCATGTGGCGCTCGGAGCTGCTGCATGCCGCCGTGCACTACACGCACGCGTACGAGACGCTGGACGATGGCACGACCGTGGCGCTGCCGGATGATGCCTTCACCCGCTGGCGCAACGGGGCCGAGCTGCGGCACGTCTTCGGCGCCCCGTTCCGCGACCGCCGCGCCGAGGTGGGCGTGTACGGGATGATCGACATCTACGCCGATTCCCCCTCGGGCCCGGCCACCGGCATCAGCACGCGCACGCTGCAGTACGAGGGCGGCTTGATGTTCGGCACCAACCCGACCTGGGCGCTGTGGGGCTTCCCCCTGCCGCGCATCGGCATCGGCTGGCGGGATGCCGGCGCCCTGACCGGCTGGCGCATCGTCTTCGGCGAGCCGTTCTAGGCGATGTTCCCGGCGGCGATGCCGGCGTCAACGGCGCCGCCCGCGGCGCGTTAACATCGCTGCCCGATGCCTCGTGACACCGTCCCCAGGGGTACGCCCATGCACCACGAACGCCTCCGCACCGCCGCCGCTGCCGCCGCCGTGACCGTCCTCGCACTGCTGGGCGGCTGCGCCCTGACCGTGAAGTCCGACGTCAACCACGCCCTGATGAGCAGCGTGCACTGTGGCAGCTACGCCTGGGCCGGCTCGTTCCGCGGCACGAGCCCGCTGCGCAACACCATCGCCAGCCCGCTGAACGAGGAGCGCCTGCGCACCGCCATCTCCGCGCACCTGAGCCCGGGGCCGGTGCAGCCGGTCGGCAGCACGGCCGACTGCCTGGTCGGCTACGGCATCGGCGCGAACTACGTCGTCGACGGGGCCTGGCCCTATGGCTACGGCTGGGGATATGGCTGGGGCTGGGGCGGCCCCTACGTCTACCGCGAGGGCATCATCGCCATCGACCTGTACGATGCCCGCACCCGCCAGCCGATGTGGCATGCCTCGGTGGACCAGAGCCTGGAGGGCGCCGACGGCGCCGAGGCGGACAAGCGCATCACCCAGGCGGTGGCCGCCCTCTTCACTAAGTATCCCGGCTGACCCACCCGGAAGGTTCCTTGTCCGCCCGCGCCCGGGCGGCGCAAGATCCCGCGGTGGGCCACCCGATCGACCTCGGCGTCATCTTCGTCAACGTGCTGTGTGACCAGCTCGGGCTGCCCCTGCCGGCGGTGCCGACGCTGGTCGTCGCCGGCGCCCTGGCCGCCAGCGGGCAACTGCCGGGAGCCGCCGTGCTGGGACTGGCCAGCTGCGCCTGCGTGATCGCGGACAGCGCCTGGTACGTCGCCGGCCGGCTGTTCGGCAACCGGGTCATGAAGCTGCTGTGCCGCATCTCCCTGACCCCGGACACCTGCGTCAACGACACCCAGGCGCAGTTCGAGCGCTGGGGATCCAAGGTGCTCATCGTCGCCAAGTTCGTGCCGGGCCTGTCGCTGGTGGCACCGCCCCTGGCCGGGGCCACGCGCATGGGTGCGGTGCGCTTCGTGGTGTTCAGCACGCTCAGTGCCGTGCTGTGGGTGGGGGCGGCCCTGCTGGGCGGGGCGCTGCTGCGGCGCCAGATCGAGCAGCTGCTGCCACACGTCGCCGCCCTGGGCGGTGTCGCGGTCGCGGTCATCCTCGGTCTGCTGGTGTGCTACATCGCCTACAAGTGGTGGCAGCGCTGGCGCTTCTACAACGCGCTCAACATCGCACGCATCAGCGTGGACGAGCTGTACCAGCACATGAAGTCCGGGGCGGCCCCGGTGGTGCTGGACGTGCGCTCCCTGACCGCGCAGTCGATGGAGCAGCGCCGCATCCCCGGGGCGCTGCACCTGCCGGTGCAGCAGGTCAGCGCGCAGATGGAAAAGCTGCCGCGCGACCGCGACATCATCCTCTACTGCACCTGCCCCAACGAGGCCTCGGCAGCACAGGCGGCGCGCCTGCTCATGAGCCACGGTTTCCGGCGCGTGCGTCCGCTGCACGGCGGGCTGGATGCCTGGATCGCCGCAGGCTATGCGGTCGAGCAAGTCCCGGCGGCAGCCGCGGCGGCGCCGCCCGCGCAGGCGCTCGGCGCCAGCGCCTCCTAGGGCTTCAGGCCGTACACGTCCAGCTCGCCCGCCTTGGCGGTCGAGCCCGAGGCATCGCCGCGGTTGTCGCCGCGGGTGCCCACGAAGACCTTGCCGTTGGCCACGGTCGGCACGGTGAACTTGACCGCATTGCCGGCCGCGTCCGAGCCGATGGCCGTGCTGCTCCACAGCGTCGTGCCGAGCGCGGTGGCCGAGAAGGCGTACAGCTGCGCCGGGCCGCACGCCGGTGACTGCGGCGTGCAGTAGGCGCGGCTGTTGATGGCCCAGACGATGCCGTCGGTGCTGTCGCTGCTGGCAGAGATCGAGGCGGTGGCCCCGGGGAAGGAGAACGGGTGGCTCGTATCGGACTGCATCGCCCGGGTCGGGTTGAAGAGCTTCGCGACCGGGTCGAAGGCATACGCCAGAATCGGCGCACCGGACGGGGCCAGGTACAGCGTGTTGTTCCAGAACGAGCCGGTGGAAAACACGGCCGAGCCCAGGCTGATCGACTGGTAGGGGGTGCCGGTGCCCCCCAGGCTGTCGCCGTTGAGGATGTACAGGGCCCCGTCCTTGCCGGCGCCGATCGCCAGGTGCGAGGGCGAGCCGGCCGCCAGGTTGAGCAGCAGCGCCGCACCGCCTGCGCCAAAGTCCCCGTCCTGCTGCGCCAGTTCATCACGGTTGGCCGGTGAGTAGTAGGAGTTCACGCCAAGGTTGCCGGAGGCGGGCGAGAGCTGCAGGAACGAGTCGCCGTAGTCATTCGGCGCGGTGCCGGCGGTGTTGAACGTGCCGTTGCCGGTGATGACGTACAGGTTGCCGTTCGAGTCGAACGAGGGCGCGCCGCCGGACATCCAGATGCCGGCGCGGCCCGCGTTCGGGGCGGCGTTGAACACCGAGGTCTGCGTGAACGTGCCGTTGCTGTAGGTGAAGCCGAGCACCCAGCCGAACCAGGGGTCGACGTCCTCGTGCGCACCCCAGGCCGCCCAGATCGTGCCGCCGGAGAGTGCCAGCGCGGCGCGCTGGTTCTCCTGGCGCGGGCTGAAGGTCACGGTGCCGCCGAGGCTGGTGGTGAAGCTGGCAGCGATGTTCAGCGGCGAGCCGGCGGATTTCTCGGCGCCGGTGGCCAGGTCGATGGCATGCAGGCGCTGGTAGAAGACCGTCTGGCTGGCATTCACCGACTTGGAGATCACGAACAGCGTGTGGGTGGCCGGGTCGATCACCGGCGTGCCGATGACCCCGACCTCCGGGGAGATGTCGCCGAAGCCCTGGCCCACCAGGTAGCCGGTGGCCCCGGCCGCCACGGGGGTCTCGGTGCCGCTGCCGCCGTGGGCCGCATCGATCAGGCTCACGCTCCACAGCTGGCTGCAGCTGGCGGCGTCCGCGTCGAAGGCGTACAGGCTGTCGTGCGCGGTCGCCACGAACACCACGTTGTGCTGCGCCCCGCCCACCATGAGGTTCGCGACCCACAGCGGCTGTGCGTAGATGGCCCCGTCGACGGTGCAGGAAAACAGCTTGCCGAAGGTGCTGACGTTGACGCTGGTGGCGGTGAGCGCGAACTCGTGGGTGTTCGTTCCGCTGCGCGCGAGGTCGTTGTGGTAGGTGTACACGCCGGCAAGGTCGGTCACCGCGACGCTGATCGAGGCGCTGCGCGTGGTGTCGGTGACGCTGGTCGCCGTCACCGTGTACTGCCCGGCACCGGCGGGCGCGGTGAAGGTGACGTTGGCGCCGTTCAGGCTCGCCGCGGGCGTGAACGAGCCGCCCGCCGGACTGACGCTCCAGGTGACCCCCGCCGGGTCGCTGGTGCTCGCCGTCAGCGTCAGCGGCTGCGTCACCGTCAGTGCGGCGCGCCGCGGCGCGATCTCCACCGTCGTGCCCGAGGGATTGATCGCCAGGGTGTAGGCGGCGCTGACATTCTGCACCGGCGTACCCGAGTCGCTGGCCGTGAAGGTCAGCGGCACGGCCGCCCCCGAGGCGGTCGGCGTGCCGCTGATCAGGCCCGTCGCCGCATCCAGGTGCAGGCCCGCCGGCAGCGTGCCGCTGCTCAGCGTCCAGCTGATCGCCCCGGTGCCACCGGTGGCGGCGAGCGTGGTGTTGTAGGCCGTGCCGGTCTGCCCGTCCGGCAGCGTCGTGGTCGTGATGGCCAGCGGCACGGCGGTGATGGTGAGCGACAGGTCCGTGCTCGCGGAGCCGGCGGGACTGGAGCTGTCAGTGACCCTGAAGGACAGCGGCGTGGCGCTGATGTTGGCGCTCGGCTGCCCGCTGATGACCCCGGTAGCGTTGTCCAGCTGCAGGCCGGCCGGCAGCGTGCCGCTGGTGAGCTGCCAGGTGTAGGGCGCAAGTCCACCGAAGGCGCTGAGCGTGGTGGAGTAGTTGGCACCCACCTGGCCATCGGGCAGGAAGTTGGTGGAGATGGTGATCCCGGAGGCCAGCACGGTCAGGGTGAGGTTGCCGCTGCTGTTCTGCGCCGGGCTCGCCGAGTCCTGCACCGTCACCGCGAAGGGCGCCGAGCTGGCGGTGGCCGTGGGCGTGCCGCTGATCTGGCCCGTGGTGGCATCGAGGGTGAGGCCCGCCGGCAGCGTGCCGCTGGAGACCGACCAGGTGTAGGGAACGACGCCGCCGGTGGCGGTGAGCGTGACACTGTAGGCGGTGCCGACCTGGGCGTTGGGGAGCGCCTCGGTGGCGACGGCCAGCGGCGTGGTCGGCGTGGTCGAGCCGGAGCCCACCCCGGAGCAGGCCGCCAGCCCGAGGACGGCGAGCAGGAACGGTACGCGAGCGATTCGCCAGCGCAAGAGGATCGCGGTCGCGGTCAGCATGGGCTCGGCAATTTCCCCGTTTCCTTCCGGGAATGACACGCGCCGCGCAGGCGCCTGCATCCTCCCTGATTTATCGCACTATCTTAGCGTGAGTTCGCGCCGCAACGCGCCCGTCGCCGATCAACGACGCAGGCGACATAACCGGAGGCGCTGGGCACGGGGCAATTGCTTACACGCCGCTACAGCGGCGACATAATGGTGCGCGGGCGCGCGCTAAGCGTGGCCGGGCAACTCCTCCGCGGCCGGCACCGGGAGGATCTCGCGCTCCGGGGCCGGCAGCTGCGGCGGCTCCAGCTGCTGCTGCACCTCGGCCCACAACTGCCGGTAGATCTGCGCAGGCTCGCCGCCGGCGGCCGCCAGCGGCGCACGCCGCACGCTCATGCGCTCGATCTCGGCGCGGTACGGCACCTCGGTCTGCAGGATGCCGGGGAACTGGGCGCGCGCGGCGAGCATCAGCTCGTGGTGCAGGGAACGGCGGCGGTCGACCATGGAGAAGAACGGCAGCAGCGCCAGGTCAAGCCAGCCCTCGGCGGCCACGAAGTCGCGCAGTTCCACCAGCATGCGGATCGACAGTGGCGTGGGTACGAGCGGCACGATGACGACGTCGGCGGCGCGCAGCACGCTCTCGGACAGCAGCGAGATGCCGGCAGGGCAGTCGAGGAACAGGGCACCATAGCTCTCGCGCAGCGAGCGGCTCATCTTCAGCAGCCGCTCGGCCGGGTGACGCCGCTCGGCCAGGCGCACCGCGAAGTTGCGGTAGGAGAAGTCCGCCGGCAGCAGGTCGAGGCCGGGATGCGCGGTGGCGGCCACCAGTTCGGGCAGCTCCCGCTTGCCGGCCACCAGCTTCTTGGCCGAGGCATCCTCCTGGGCCTGGCCGTGCAGCAGGTAGGTCGCCCCGCCCTGGGAGTCGAGGTCCCACAGCAGCGTGCGCACGCCCGCGGCGGCACTCAGGTAGGCAAGATTCACCGCGGTGGTGGTCTTGCCCACGCCACCCTTGATATTGGTTACCGCGTAGATCCTCACCGCCGGAGCATACCCCCGGCAGGGGCTGGCGAGAACGCCGCGCTAGGGGGCGATGCCGTAGAGATCGAGCAGGCGGTTGCGCACCAGGACGCTGAAGTGTCCGAGCAGCAAGGTGGCGGCCATCAGCAGTGAGCCGAGGATCAGTTCCATGATCGTGTCTTCCATTGGGTATTCGACAGGGCGCGCAGTGTACGCAGCCCCCGTTGCTTTGATGTGAAGCAACGCACGATCTGGGGGCCCATCACGCAAATGCAATGCCGCTCCCCCTCGCCGGCGCCGGCCTGCCCCTTCCGGGAGAGGCCGGCGGGCGGTCCGCTCAGGCGATCGAGCCGGGCTTGCGCAGCATCTTGCCGAGGTCGGCAAGGTGCGCATCCTCGGCGGCGATCTGCGTGCGCGCGTACTCCTCGAGCATGATGTTGCGCCCGGCCACCAGCTCCAGCAGCTTGTGGTACTGGGCGACGCCCTCCTCCTCGTGGGTCAGCGCCTCGCGCAGGATCTCGTCGACGTTGTGCTTGTGGGTCTCCAGCAGCGCGCCGATCTTCAGTGACGGGTGGCCGCCGAGGGCGGTGATCAGCTCACCGGCACGCACCGCGTGCGCCTGCGACTCGACCGCCTGGCCGCGCAGCCAGGAGACGATGGGGATGCGGTTGTGGCCGAAGATCATGAAGCTGTAGTGCAGGTAGCGCACCAGCCCGGACAGCTCGAGCTCGAGGATGCGGTTGAGGATCTCGACGACCTTGGCGGCTTCCGCCTTGCTCAGCTGTGCGGCCATTGACTGTTCTCCTGCGGATGAAGGCGTGGTTGCCGATGGTAAGCCCGGACGTGGTGTATCGTACAACTTCACGAACCGTCACGAAGGGCAGCACATGAGCGGGTTCTACGACATCGCAGTGAAGAAGATCGACGGCAGCACTGACCTGCTGGGCGGCCTGCGCGGCAAGGTGACCCTGGCGGTCAACGTTGCCAGCCGCTGCGGACTGACGCCGCAGTACGAGGGACTCGAGCAGCTGCAGCGCGACCTGGCCGATCAGGACTTCACGGTCGTCGGCTTCCCCTGCAACCAGTTTGCCGGCCAGGAGCCGGGCAGCGCGGAGGAGATCGTGCAGTTCTGCCGTACCAGCTACGGGGTGAGCTTCCCGCTGAGCGAGAAGCTCGAGGTCAACGGCCCGGGACGCAGCCCGGTGTACGAGTACCTCACCGCCGCTGCCAACGGCTTTCCCGGCGACATCACCTGGAACTTCGAGAAGTTCCTGATCGGCCGCGACGGCAAGGTGCTGCACCGCTACCCACCGGGGACGACGCCGCAGGACCGCGGCCTGATGCAGGACATCGCCGAGGCGCTCTGAGGCACCGGGCCGGCCGCAACCGCCATGCCGCAGTTCGAATTCGCCGTGCTCGGTGCGGGGGCGATGGGCTCGATCGTCGGCGGCCACCTCGCCCGCGCCGGGCACTCGGTCGCGATGCTGGCGCGCGGTGCACGCGCCGCGCAGCTGCGACGCCAGGGCATCATCATCGGCGGGCTGGCACAGTTCAGCACCGACGTGACGGTCATCGAGGATGCCGCCGCCCTCGGGGCGGCGGACACGCTCATCGTGGCCACCAAGACCCCGGGCACCGCACAGGCGCTGCAGGGGCTGCGGCAGTGCCGCCTGGGCGTGACGCTGTCGATCCAGAACGGGCCGCTGAAGAACGAGATCCTGGCGCAGGCCTTCGGCCGTGAGCGCGTGCTCGGGGCGCTGGCCGACACCAGCGGCGAGCTGCTGCCCGACGGTGCGGTGCTGTTCACCCGCAACGTGAACATCTTCGTCGGCGAGCTGGACGGAGGCGACAGCACGCGCGCCCAGCGCATCGCCGCGGACCTCGATGGCGCCGGCGTGCGCGCCGCGGCCACCCCCGAGATCCTGGTCCTGGAGTGGTCCAAGTTCTGCTCCTGGGTGGGGCTGATGGCCCTGTCCGTGACCACGCGCGCCCTCACCTGGAAGTTTCTCGCCGACCCGGACTCGGCGCTGCTGCTGGTGCGCCTGGTGCGCGAGATGGGCACGCTGGCGCGCGCCCTGGGCATCACGGTGAGTGACCGGGCCATCCTGCCGACCGCGAGCATCTGCGCCGGCTCCGAGGAGGAGGCGGTCGCGATCGTGACCGCCACCGGCGCGCAGTACCGGCGCAACGCGCCGGCGCACCGCATGTCCGCGTTGCAGGATATCGAGGCCGGGCGGCCGCTCGAGGTGAACGAGACCCTGGGATATGCCTGCGACAAGGCCCGCCAGCTCGGGCTCGCTCTGCCGCTCGTCGACAGCTTCCGCCGCCTCATCGCCGCCACCGACCGGGCGCGGCGCGACGCCGTCCCGGCTTAGCCGCCGCCGCTCAGGCCGCGGTACTCCAGCAGCGGGCCGATGGTGGGCTCACCGCCGTAGAAGTTCCGGAACAGCACCTGCGGCTCCTCGCTGCGGCCGCGCGACAGGACCTCGCTGCGCAGGGTCTCGCCGTTGGCGCGCGTCAGGCCGCCGTGCGCGTGGAACCACTCGCCGGTGTCGCGGGCCAGCACCTCGCTCCACAGGTAGGCGTAGTAGCCGGCGGAGTAGCCGCTCTCGAAGATATGCGAGAAGTAGCTGGTGTGGTAGCGCGGCGGCACCGGCGCGTAGTCCAGGCCGCTCTTCTGCAGCGCCGCCTTCTCGAAGGCCGCGAGGCCCTCCGGTGGCGGGACCTGGTCGGCGCGCAGCGTGTGCCAGGACTGGTCCACCTGCGCGGCGGCGAGGTACTCGGTGGTCGCATAGCCCTGGTCGAAGCTCTGCGCCCGCAGCACGCGCGCGAGCAGCTCGGCCGGCATCGCCTCCCCGGTCTGGTAGTGGTGCGCGTAGTGGGCCACCACCGCCGGCTCGCGCGCCCACATCTCGTTGTACTGCGAGGGATATTCGACGAAGTCGCGCGGCACCTGGGTGCCAGAGAGCTTCGGGTAGTTCACGTCCGAGAGCATGCCGTGCAGGGCATGGCCGAACTCGTGGAACATGGTGCGCACTTCCTCGAACGTCAGCAGCGCCGGCTGGCCGGGGGGTGGCTTGGGGATGTTGAGGTGGTTGGCGACGACCGCCTTCTCGCCCAGCAGGCGCGACTGCAGCACGTAGGAGGCCATCCACGCCCCGCCCTGCTTGTTGTCGCGGGCGAAGTAGTCGGCCAGGAACAGCGCAAGCGGCGCCCCCTTCGCATCGCGCACCTCGAACACGCGCACGTCCGCCTGGTAAACCGGCAGGTCGTGGCGCTCGTGGAAGGTGATGCCGTAGAGCTGGGTGGCCGCGTAGAAGACCCCGTCGCGCAGCACGTGGTCGAGCTCGAAGTACGGCGCGACCGCTGCCTGGTCGAAGTCATAGCGCTGCGCGCGCACCTGCTCGGCGTAGTACAGCCAGTCCCACGGCTCGAGCGTGAAGGCCGGCTGGCCGACGGCAGCGGCCTGCGCATTGATGAGGGCCTGGATGTCGGCGGCCTCCTGGCGCGCCCGCGCCAGGGCCGCCGGGGCCACCTGGCTGATCATGGCCTGGACCGCCGCGGGCGTGCCTGCCGACTCATCCTCCAGCTGGTATGCGGCGTGGTTGGGATAGCCGAGCAGCACGGCGCGCTCGGCCCGCAGCCTCAGCAGCTGGGTGATGATCTGGCTGTTGTCGGTCTCGCCGGCCGTGCCGCGGCTGATGCTCGCCCTGTAAATGCGCTCGCGCAGCGCGCGGTTGGCCAGCTGGGCGAGCACCGGCTGGTTGGTCGTGTTCTGCAGGGTGATGAGCCACTTGCCCTCCAGGCCCCGCGCCGCCGCGGCCTGGCGCGCGGCACCCACCTGTGCAGGCGTAAGCCCGTCGAGCTCCTGCACGCTGTCCACCACCACCGCAGCCTGCGCCGTGGCCTTGAGCACGTTCTGCTTGAAGCGCGTGCGCAGCCGGGAGACCTCCGCGTTGAGCTCGCGCAGGCGCTCCTTCTGCGCATCCGTCAGGCGCGCGCCGCTGCGCACCATCTCGGTGTGGTACCGCTCCAGCAGCTGCAGCTGCTCGGGCTGCAGCTGCAGCGCCGCGCGCCTGGCGTATAGCGCATCCACGCGGGCCCACAGGGCCGGGTCAAGCTCGATGGCGTCGCTGTGCGCGGCCAGCCGCGGCGCCAGCTGCGTGTCGATCGCCTGCATCTGCGGGTTGGTGTTGCAGGCGTTGAGCCGGCCGAAGGTGCTGTCGACGCGGCGCAGCAGCTGGCCGGAGCGCTCCAGCGCGACGATGGTGTTGTCGAAACTGGCCGGGCGCGGGTCGTGGGCGATGGCGGCCACCTCGCGCAGCTGCGCGGCCATGCCCGCCTCGTACGCCGGCAGGTAGTCGCTGTCGCGGATGCGGTCAAAGGGCGGCAGCTGGTAGGGCAGCGTGCTCGGCTGTGCAAACGGGTTGTCGGCCATGGAGGTCCTTGCAGGCTCATTGCCGGGTTGGGCAGCGGCGGCGGCCGTGGCGAGCACCACCGCCAGCAGTGCGCTCGCGCCGCCCGGCAGGATCGGAAATCTCACGCGCGTAGCTCCCGTGCCGCCGCGCGGGCAGCTGACGTTGGGCCGCGGGCGGCGGCAATGTTATCCTTGTGGCCCGTTCCACGCGCGCCAAAAACGGCCGCGAGCGCCCGCCGTGCGTCCTTGCCGGTGAGGCGCCAACATTCACTTACAGGGCCCCACATGAGCATCCGGCAGGACCAGGTCGTCAGCATCCACTACACCCTCAAGAACGATGCCGGCGAGGTCCTCGACAGCTCCGCGGAGGGCGAACCGCTCACCTACCTGCACGGGCACGGGAACCTCATCGCCGGGCTGGAGCGGGAACTGACCGGCAAGAACCCGGGGGATCGCCTGCAGGTGAAGATACTGCCCGCCGATGGTTACGGCGAGTACGACAAGGAGCTGGTGCAGAAGGTGCCGCGCCGTGCGCTCAAGGGCATTCCCAAGATCACCGTCGGCATGCGCCTGCAGGCGCAGACCGCCGAGGGCGTGCGCGCGGTCACGGTCAGCCACGTGGCCGGTGACATGATCACGCTGGACGGCAATCACCCGCTGGCCGGCCAGAACCTGAACTTCGAGGTCGAGGTGACCGAGGTGCGCCCGGCCTCGGCCGAGGAACTCTCGCACGGGCACGTGCACGGCCCGGACGGCCACCATCACTGAGCCGCGGACTCCCGCTGCCCCAGCTGCACGAACTCGGCGCGGGCCGCATCGACGCGGGCAAGGTACTCGCGCGGATCGTGGTCACCGCAGCGCTGCCCTGGGCTGAACTGGAACCCGCGGCGCACGTAGGCAGCGGCGGCACCGGCGCCGCACAGGTGCACGACCGCGGCGACGTGGCGCACCTGGCCAGGGCTGTGCCGCCCGCCCCGGGCCAGCAGCGAGGACACCTTCAGGTCCAGGTACGCGGCCGTCAGCTCCACGGCATCCGCCGGCACCACGCGCAGGTACAGCCGGTTGAACCAGCAGGCATGCCAGTCGTCCCAGCGGCCGCTGTGCACCAGCTGGTGATCGTGAATGCAGTACTGGCTGGCCTCGGCGAAGGTGGAATCGGTGATCTGGTACATGCCCACCGCGCTCGAGGCCGGGCGGTAGATGTCCAGCAGGCGCGCCGACCAGGACCAGCGCCAGTAGGTGCGCACCAGGGGATTCCCGGAACCCTCGACCTGGGCAAGCGCGGCCAGCAGCTCGGCATCGATCAGCGGCGTGGCGTAGCGGCGGAACAGCGGGCCGTAGGCACGCCAGGTTTCGGCGGGGGTCTTGTAGAGCGCACCGCTCACCGGGAAGAACAGCTCCGTCGGCTTGCGGATGACCTGGTAGAGGAAGTCCGCCGCCAGCGCCGCAATCAGGCCCAGCAGCAGGTACAGCACCATGCGCGCGGCCACGGGCGCCCGGGGGTGGGGGCGGCGCGTCCGCGGCGGCCGCGGGCGG